>NW_020769393.1:2190382-2205041 GCF_900518735.1 Pseudonaja textilis
AAGGGAAGACGATAAAAGGAAGGGAAAAGGAAGAAGGGAAGAAAGGAAACAAAAGGGGAAAGAAAGAAGGAAAGAAAGGCAATTCATTTTTTAAAAAAGTGTGAATCATCTTAGGCCCTGTTTGGGCCCAGCAGGGATCAAGTACCAGCAGGTCCCCCGCAGTGCAGCCTCTCCGGGGAGGGATCCCGGATTATCTTAAAAGCCCCCTTCAAGCCGTATCTTGTTTCCGCCTCTCCAAGGTGGTGATTATAAAAGGAGGGAGGAGGAAGGAGGGATAATCTCTTTTGGGATACCCACAGCCCATGAATGTTGGCTTCCTGCCTCGGGAGGTTGGGGAGCCCCCCCCCCCCCAAAAAAAAACCCCACAGGAAACAGGTCTGGGTGGAATTTAGAAAGCAACAGGTGTGGTATTAAATGACTTCATTGTATGGTTCCTGGCATTCGGTCACGGTGCATCGGAGCATTATCGCGGCCGATCTCTGGGAAGGAAGAGAAAAGAGAGAGAGAGAGAGAAGGAAGAAAAGGAAAAGGAGACAGACAGGAAAGAAAGGAAAGGAGAGAGAGAGGGAGGGAGACAAAAAAGAAAGAAAGAAAAAGAAAGAAAGAAAGAAAAAGGAAGGAAGGAATGATGGAAGGAAGAATGGAGGGAGGAAAAAAGGAAGGGGAAGGGAGGAAGAGTGGGGGAAAAGGAGGGGTGGAAGGAAGGAAAAAAGGAAGGAAAGAAAGAAAAAGAAAAAAGGAAGGAAGAAGGAGGGAACGATGGAAGAAGTGAGGGAGGAGAAAAGGAGGGGGAGGAAGGAAGGAAAAGAAGGAAGGAAGGAAGAGGAGAAAAGGGGGACTGAAAGAACTGCAACGTCAAGAAAATTGTGTAGTTTTGCCCCCAAATGAAAGGGTTCAACCCCCAGAATTCCCCAGCCGACCCTGCTTTAAGCTGCTGGTGATACTTTTTCATTTATGTATTGATTTATTTGTTTCATTTATACTTTGCGCATTTTACAAAACACACCCCACTTCAATTAGCGCAGAGTTTTGCAACCGTAGCCATTTCCAAGTTTGGGGGAACCCTGGGAATTCCTGTCATTAAAGTTGAGAAAAACTCTGATTTAACGGAACCACTCCAGAGTGTCTGCCCCAACCACACCTGTGTGGGGAAAACAAAACTACATATCCCAGACACCTTTGCGACATAAATCCCTTTTTCCCCCCCTTACCAAGACACGCCCCCTCCCTTTCCATCTCCCCTTTTAAAGCACCCAGGTCCTACCTTTGCCTGCCGGCCATTGGTCCATTTGGAAGGCGCAAGGAGCGCTTTCGGGCACGCGATTGGCCGTTGCCCCGGGCAACCAAGAGGCGGTGGTGGGAGGGAGGAGGGGGGGCGGCAGCAGAGCAAAGCCCCCGCCCCTCCATTGTGTGGGAAGTTTCCTCGGACAGGCGCTCCGGGACGGAGTTGGGTTTCTGGAACCGGAGAAAGCGAAATCGCTCCGAATCCGGGACTCGCGGATCAGATGCAAAAAAAGTGGGGGGAAGAGGGGTTGGATTTGCGCTTCGGGGCAGCCGCGGAGTAAATTTTAGCACGGGGCGAAGGGGGAGAAGAGCTCAGCGGCCGGTCGCCCGCGGGCGCCGCCTTGCAAAGCTCACGGGCGCGCCAAGTTAGCCCACCGGCGCTGCAGAGCTTGTTGAATGGCGACGGGAGCTGCGGGCAGGTGGCTGGCCGGACCGGACCGAGAGCCCTGGCCGGGAGTGGGCATCTCCCGGCGGAGGCAAACAGGTAAGAATCCCGGACGGTCCGGTTCTTCCTCCCACCCACCCACCCACCAGCAGCCTTACGATCCTGATCCCGGGCCCGTCGTGGGAACCAGACCCGTGCAAAAACCGTGCGCTTTCTTTGCAACGGGTGGACGGGAGCTTCGTGGGAACCAGACCCGTGCAAAACCCGGTTATGCAAGGAAACTCGCGGGTTAGCGTGACCTCCGTGCGCGTGTGTATGTGTGGCATAGCGTGGGTTTTGAACCCGTGCGGGGCTAAACCCGGGTTTAAGCGGCGCGTCCCACCGAGGATTAGTGGGGGAGGGAGAGAGCGAGAGACGGAAAGAAAGCAGCTCCGAGGTTTTTCCGGCGGCTTGGAGAAGAATCCGCCTCACTGAGGACCAGTCTCTTGAAAGGCATCCCTGGGTCCAGGAAGCGCGCTGGCCGCTTAAGCCCGGACTCCTGGGGTGGGTGGATTTCTCACTGAGCGCTATCGAGGAGAGAGGCGGGGAAGGTAGCCACGAGAGACATCGGGAATATCCAATAACTCCGTTCACACAAACACAGGGAACCCGGTTTCTCCACTCCCTTTACGTTCTGCAGCCTGTTTGTTTCCTTCTTGTTCACTTTTATGTTTGTTACTAAATGTACCCGCCGCCCGTCTCGCTAGACAGAGAGACTTTGAACTGCTGACTGGCCTGTAAAATCATCATAAATAGAAAAGCATTTAGCCTCCGAGGGGGCTGCCTTTACAGAAGCCCTGGAAACAAATCCGATTTATTATTACGTGGTGCCCAATTTGGCACATCTTGTGCCAGTGCACCCCCCTTTGGGCCTTTTGCTTCTCCTAAACAGGTCGTGTGAATTGGCCCCTCCAGAATTCTCCTATTTTCCTCCTCCTGAGGTCTCCCAGAAACCCTAAACTACCATTCTGGTTCTTCCTTCCAGCTCCAGCCAGTCTGACTTGCCAGGTTTAAAAACTCCCAGAAAAGGGACTTAAGAGAGAAATGGAAAGGGAAAAAAAATATATCCTGATTTTGGGGGACTATTGTTTTGCAAAACAAAACTTAATACTTTTTCCCCCACCCTCCCGCATTTGGAAATTGACCCAAGGAAGCGGAAGTTGGCACACCTTCTTTTAATTTGAAAAGAAAAAGTGAAATTATACCCTCCCGAAAGGATGGCTTGGCAAGGGGCCAAGGAGGAACAGAATTATATTGTATTTTGTGGGCAAGGGGGTGAGATCTCCCCTTGTCAGGGCCCGTTGGAGATCCCCTTTAAAAGTGGGGTGAATTCTGCAGAGAATAAAATCACTTCGTTGAATCACTTGGTTGAGTTTGGGCAGCTATAGAAATTGGATAAACAAAATAAAGTGTTCCCCTCTTCTTTGCACCTAAGTCTTATTTTCCCTTTTTGTCCTTTTAACCAAGTTAACTGGTTAAAAAAATGAAGACGCAGAGAAGGGGAAAAAAATGACTAAATAAAGTTTTTAGTTGGACGCTGCGTTTTTACTAAATCAAGTTGGATTTAATGGATGTCGGTGGGTTTATTTTACAGCCGTGGGAGTAAATTCTCTTCTGAAAAAGAAGTCCTTTTTTTTTTCTTTTGAAAAATTGCCCATATCTGTTCCTTGTAAGCCTGTTGTGGAATAACTAAAATATCAGACTCATCTTCCAAAAGGGAATTTGCTTTAATTGCTAAAAAATTGCATGGGAAAATTGATCATCAGCAGCAGTAAATAATGCAAATTTAATATACAAAATTTGCAAATATTATTAATTTAATATACAAAACCCAAGGGCACCTTTTTTTTTTAGCAGGTTGTGAAATTAGCACACTAAAATTAGCACTCGTTCTAGTTGTAAAGGCTGCTGGGAGGATGGTCCTTGAGAATAAGTTAAAAAAAAAAAGTGGGTGAGAAAACACTGGCAAAATTTGCAAATTTATTTACCTGCTAAGTTTGCATCTGAAGCCAGTCACTCATAGCTCAGACTACCCTACCTTGCAGGGTTCTTATGAGGATAAAAAAGAGACATCTAGGACCGTTTCCCAGGTTAAGCTGCTTACAGAGAGGCCTGTCCAGTTTTACAGAAGGATTTATTTACGCTAATTTTCAAGCTGGGAGCAAGCCTATTATTGGATACTCAGCTCTGCCAGTTTAATCTGAATTTTCCTGCCTTTTCTCTTAAAGGAATATCTTTTTTAAAAAAAATTGGGAATAAAATCTCTCCCAGTTGCTGCTGAAGTTTTGCATTTTTCCTACTGGGCAAAATGCAGAGAGGGCCAAATCCTTTGATGTGTGTGTGTGCGTGTATGCAGAGGTCAAAGAAGTGGAATTATCTCCTGTTTTTAATGGAGCTGAATTGCAGGCAAGAGGGAGAAAATAGCCCCGTGACTGGCTTGTTTTTCTAAACTTTAATGCAGCCAGTGATAGAGGCTGGACCAGTTTTGCAGAAAGAAGGAAATTCATGGGGTTGACGATGGGTTGTTGTTGGGTTTTTTAAAAAAAACAGAAATGGAGCTGGAAGTAAAATTTAATTCAAACTGCCGTTACCCAAAAGCAAAAAAAAAAAGGTTTCTAAGACAGGAAAAAAAATAGGTAAAAAAATCACATGGGAACGAAATAAAATGAAATGGGGGGGGGGCATTAAATCTCTGTTTATGTTCAAGCACGTAACGTTGGGTCCTGTTAACCAGGTTAGTTCCAAACTCGTGGCTGCCATTCCACACGGTGCCCAAGTTTTGCTAGATTTGATCTGGGGGTTTTTTGTCTGGTGAATTGTCGCGTTGATTGAGATCAATTTGAGTGAATTTAGTTTTCAATCAAATTTGTACGGCAGCCTCTTTTACAAAAAGCAACTTTCCCTGACTGGCATTTTTTAAAAAAAAAAAACATCAAAAATCACAACATCGACTATGTTAAAATACAAATATAACTGTCAAATGGAGCCTGCCTTCTATGGTCATAAATTGGGAACAACTGACCAGCCTGATTTTATGACTTTTTTTTTTCTTTTTGCAGTGGTTGTTAAATGAAACTATTGATTGTTATGGGATGTTTTTGTCAGAAAACAGAAGTAAATTTTCCGGTCAAAAAGCTGTAAATTGTGGTCACTGTTGTCGTACGTCAAACACCATAAATGTGGTTACGGGACCGCAGGGTAGGCCCAACCTTCAGAACTGAGTTGTAAATGCGGGTTTTTTTTTTTGGGAGCGGGGGGGTCATAAGCTCAAATAGTCATAAGTTAAGGACTAGTAGATTTAACAAATCTGTAATTCAGTGTAAGGTGCAGAAAACAGTTTTGGAATACAGTTAATCCGAGGTTGTCCAACCTTGGCAACTTTTAAGACTTGTGGACATCGATTCCCAGAATTCCCCATGCTGGCTGGGGAATTCTGGGAGTTGAAGTCCCCAGGTCTTAAAAGTTGCCAAGGTTGGGCATTCTTGGGGTTTAAGCCATTGTAGGAATATGGCCAAAGGATAGAAGCCTGTTTGAACAGTGAAAATAGTTTAAATTTTAAAGCGTCTTTCCAAAACAAGGCGAAATAGCTATTTTAGTTTGCATGTACTGGGTTTTCTTTGGAACTAAAATCAGTTGACGAAAGTTTTAAAAAGAGAGACTCCAACCTCCAGAAAGCCCTTTTTTTTGTAGAAGACTCTCAATTTATTCCCCTTTTCTTTCCTTTCGCAAACTTTGCTCCACCAGGTCAATGCTGAAGGACGCATTTCCCACCGAAAATGCTCCAGGATTTCCACGGACAGATTGGCGGGAGATGAAAAACGGGGCTCGGGTGCGAGGAGACACCCCAACCTGCATTTTGCAGGCATCTCTGGAAGGCTGCGTTGAAAACCCAGCGGCCTGGCGCACGAGGACGGTGTGATTGCGGGTCACTCCCCGAATACTCAGTGCTGGGTGGGGGAAGTCTTGGTACAGCGGTCGTCCTGCGCAGCGTTTGGCCTGGGTAGCTGTGCTATGAATTGGTGGCTGAGGCTTGCTTGCCTTACCCTGGTCTGCAGCAGCCTTGCTGAAGGTAAGCTGGTTTCCTAGACAGGAGCGGGCTGGGGTTTCACACAGGGACCCCGGCCAAAATGGAGAACAAAGTTGCGGTCAAACCAGGTGTGGGGGGTCAAAAATCCCAGCAACGGGTTGGCTGCCTGGTTGCTGGGTTGGCGGGGCCTACCGGAACTTCCGGGAGGGCCGTTTTTCTCCTTCCCCGGAGTCCGGAGGCTTCCCTCAGGCCTCTGGGAGGATGAAAACGGCCTCCCCCGGGCTCCGGAAGCCAGAAATGGACCTGTTTCTTGACCTCTGGAAAGTCCGTTTTTCCCCCTCCCAGATCCTCCGCGCAGACCCTGTACTTACCTGCATCTTACCTGCATTGAAAATGAGAGACTCCTGGGAGGGGAGGGGTGGGAGGGGCCAGCCAGTTGGTTCAAATACTGGTTCTGCGAACCAGGTGCAAATTTAACATTCGGTTCACCCGAAACGGTCCGAAACGGTAGAATCCCACCCCTGGGTCAACCCACAGTCCCCTTGTATCCTCTCAGCTATGTGCTTTGCCAGTAACATGCAGGTAATTCTTAAAAACAGAAGCCTCCTCTTCCCCTTGGAGGAATTTCCAGGCCACTTTGATCTAAAAGGGTGGCCTCCCAAAAACGAAGCAGGAAAACGGAAACCTTTTTCTCCCCTTAGAGAGGAATTTTCATACTGCTTTGGTCCAAAAAAGCCAGTCAGGGAGGCCTCCCAAAACTGAGGTTGGGAAATTCGAAGCCTTTTTCCCCCAACTTGGAGGAATTTTTGACATCCCCTTAACCCAAGGGACGCTGCGGCTCAGGGGCTAAGACGCTGAGCTTGTCGATCAGAAAGATCGGCAGTTCGGCGGTTCGAATCCCTAGCGCCGCGTAACGGAGGGAGCTCCCGTTCCTCGTCACGGCTTCTGCCAACCTAGCCGTTCGAAAGCACGTTCAAAAAATGCAAGTAGAAAAATAGGGCCCCCTTTGGTGGGTCCGTGCACCTTTGGCATTTAGTCCTGCCAGCCACATGACCATGGAGACGTCTTCGGACAGCGCTGACTCTTCGGCTTTGCAACGGAGAGGAGCCCCGCCCCCTAGAGCCGTAAACGATTAGCGTGGATGCGCAAGGGGAACCTTTACCTTCAACCCAAAGGGCTGGCCTCCACAAAATGAGGTAGAAAAACGGTAGCCTCAAAAAGGCTGGGCTTTCAGAGTGGCTGATGATCATCCTTTCAATGTGACTCCCAGCAGGTAACAGCAAAGCAGAATCTCGCACGGTGGTCGGCCGCAAAGGAGAGAGCGCCCTTCTGCGCTGCGACCTGCTGAAGCCGGACGAGGCGAGCCCGCCTCTCTACGTCATTGAGTGGGTGCGATTTGGTTTCTTGCTCCCCATCTTCATCAAATTCGGGCTGTATTCCCCCCGGGTGGATCCAGACTACGTGGGTGAGTGAGTGGTGGTGGAGGTTCCAACGGGGAAAGCTGGCCTGGGATCGGTGGCGCAGCGTGGGAGGATGCCTGAGTCCTTTGGCAAAATAATCACCAGTTTTAATAACCCTGTTTCCCAGAAAATAGGACCTACCCTGAAAGTTAGTCCTAGCTTGAGTTTTACACGTGCACCCAATATAAGCCCTACTCCCAAAATAAGCTCTAATTAAAATTCCGCCTACTCCAGAGTATAATAATTAAGCTAGGGTGGGGATGAGGTGGTGGTGGAGCTGCCGTACTACTTACCTTTGGACAGTTATAGCCAGGCCTCACACATCCTGACACCTGCCATGCCGGCCCATCTCTTCTGCAGCCAGCAGGGCCGGCAAGGCTTTCCTGAAGGCCTCTATAACTGATAACAAAGCTCTGGATCGATCCTGTCTTCTGCAGAGGCCTTCAGGAAAGCCTTGCCAGATGCAGAAGACGTTTTGGAAGGCCTCTGACAGCGAAAAGGAGACCGGGGGCGACGTACGCAAGTGAGATTAGTCAGTGGATGATATCCCCCAAAAATAAGACCTGGTGCCTTTTTGGTGGCAAAAAATTATAAGACAGGGTCTTATTTGGGGGGAAACATGGTGTTATTTTAATAATGTCCGTTTAGATAGGACAGCTACTTGTCTGGAATTTTATAGGGTCTTCTATTTGTGTGAGGGGGTTGGTCTAGAAGGCTTCTGAGGTCTCTTCCAAATCCTGTTAAAGGTAGCCCCTCCAACCAAAATTTCTATTGCTAAGCAAGGCTTAGGGTTAAGTGAGTTTTGCCCCTTTTTTTAATGACCTTTCTTGCCACCGTTGTTAAGTGAATCACTGCTCTTATTAGGTTACACATAGGGTTGTTAAAGCGAATCTGGCTTCCCGATTGACGTAGCTGGTCGTAAAAGGGGAACACATGACCCCCAGGACACTGCGACCGACGTAAATATGAGTCAATGGCCAAGTGTCTGAACTTTGATTACGTGACTACCACAGGGGATGCTGGAACAGTCATTAAGTGTGAAAAATGGTCTTATGTCACTTTTTTTTCCAGTGCCATTGTAACTTTGGTCACTAAACGAACCATTGTAAGTCGAGGACTACCTGTATCTAAACTTTTGACGCCTTGTGGAAATGAAACCATAAGTTTGGAACTAACCTGGTTAATAGTATCTTGAGACTATTGTTGGCGGGAGGTTTAATTCCCCACATTTCATTTCATTTTCCAAAATAATTGCTCAATGAACTGTTTGTGTTCTGTTCTATTGGACAGTATTACTTGGTGTGTTGTGTGGATGCTTGTGTGTGCTTTACGAGGGATGGGGAATATTGGAGGGTGGAGTGTGTTTGGAGATTGTCGTATGTGTGCGTATTGGATCTGCTCTCTGGGTGTTACGTGAATTTCGTTGTATGTATATAATGTGTATATTTGTACAATGATAATAAACTATTATTATTATTATTTGACACAAAAAATGACAGCGTACACAGCAAACAAGCTAACTATGCTGGGTTCGTATCACAAATCACTAGTCGAACACTTCCCAAGCGTTTAGGACTGCGTGATGTATCGGCGGATTATGCGAGCAGATCCCAGTAAGGTGGCCTTCTGCAGCTGACCAATGGTGATCTTGTCAGCGCCAATTGTTTTTAAGTGCTTGCCTAGGTCTTTAGGCAGAGCACCCAGTGTGCCCAGTACCACTGGAACCACCTGCACTGGTTTATGCCAGAGTCTTTGCAGTTCGATTCTCAAGTCCTGATATCTGGTGACTTTTTCAAGTTGTTTCTGTTGTCACCAGGTATGACAATGTTGACAATCCACACTTCCTTCTTCTCCACAATCGTGATATTTAGGGTATCGTGTTCCAAAACTTTGTCAGTTTATATTCGGAAGTCCCACAGTAGTTTTGCATGCTCATTTTCGACCACTTTTTCAGGCTTATGATCCCACCAGTTCTTTGCTACAGGCAGATGGCAGTTGCAACACAACTTCCAGTGGACCACCTGAGCGGCTGTGTTGTGATGTTGTTTGTAGTCAGTCTGAGCAAGTCTTGCAACAGCTTGCAACTGAGTCTTGCAACAAGCTCAGTATGTGATCGATGGTTTCCACTTCTTTGCAGAGGCCGCATTTGGCTTTGATTACAGTCGTTCTGATGGCTTATTCTTGGGCTGCAAGAATCAGGGCTTTTGTCTCTTCCTTTGGTGTTCCATTGGTTAGCCATAGCCAGGCCTTTTCCTTATCTACTTTTCCTTGGATCTTTTCAAGGAATTGTCCATGCAGTGCTTTAATAATAATAATAATAATAATAATAACAACAACAACAACAACAACAATAACAACAACAACAATAACAATAACAGCATTATATTATTATTATTTTTGTTGTTGTTGTTGTTGTTATTATTATTATTATTATTATTAGTCTTTTAATTCTAATGAAATGGTTACAGTGATCCTAGCAACAACACCACGTCTTCCCTTTTGATTTTAGAAACGAAAAGAACTTTCCTTCTGGATTTCTTCTGAAGCTCCATCTGTTAAACTTATTTAGTCATAAAGCAATTTAGTCCGTTCATTCGGAGGGCAAGAAGCAAAGTTCAGCCAGGCTGGGCGTGTTGTTTCGAATTGCAAAACCCCTAGGATAATTTCAGAAACAAGATAGCGCCATTCAAATGGTTCAAATAGTACCTTTAGGGTACTTGCCCAGCCCTGTGAATGAATAAAAGTCACACATTTTAATTTCATTGGATTGCAGATTCGATTGTTCTCTCTCTCTCTTTTTTAAGAGCTGCAGTAACCCAGATATTTGACAATCGTGGCCTTTTTGCAAAGAGAAACGGCCTTTTAATCTGTAGACATTGGACTGGGCTTGCCCAGGAGGGTGTGTTTGTGTTTGCGTTTGCAGACAAGTGTTGGCAATTTGGCTCTTATTTATCGATAGCGATGGCAAGATTGATTTAGGGGCAATGGAGCCTAAATCACCCAAGCAGAGAAGTATAAAATATTTTTTTAAGGTCAGGTCTGGAAGACAAGAATCCCAGGGAGAAGGTTCTAAGTGTTCATGTGGCACTACCACAAAATTGTACACACAATGTTCAGTATAGACCAAAGTTTCTCCACTTCAGCATCTTTAAGATGGGTGGACTTCAATTCCCAGGATCCTCCATCGAGCAAGTCTTGCTCTGCAACTTTAAGATGGGTAGACGTCGCTTCCCAGAATTCCCCAGCCAGCATGGATTCTGGGAGTTGAAGTCCACTGAACTTAAAAGTTGCTGAATTGGATTGTGATGGACTCTCGGAACAAGTTCTTGCATCCTTCTTTTTTCCACCCTCGGGGGCCAAAAAGAAGCAGGGTGGTAGTGGGAAATTCCAATCCCAGAACATTTCAAAAAACCCCGGTTATATCGATTTCACCATTGTTGGTTGCTTTCAGAAATAAACCCTTTCCTATTCCGAAATAAACCTTTTGAGAAAGCCTCAAAGTGATTCTCAAATGAGTTGGGGAATTTCATAGGTTCGGCAACGAAAAGGGGGAAAAAAAGGATTTTCCAGCATTCTCCTGAACGTTCTGGCATTCTCCAGAATGTTCCGGCATTCTCCGGAAGGTTCTGTTTTCAGGTCCTAGAATTTAGTGCCTTGTCTGACTTTGTGTCATTTCTGGGGAAGCTTCTTGGGCGTCGTTGTGTAGTGATGATAACCAAAAGTGACACAAAATCTGCTTCAGAAAAACTCTTTGGGTGGCGATGGTGGCCCCAAATGGCAGCCATTTGGTCTTTTTTTCTCTCTCCTTCTTTATCCCCTTGTGCTCTTTTCTTTTCTTCGCTTCCTTTTTTCTGGGTCAGGGATTTTTAAGAGGCGTCTCTGCTTCGATTGTCTGGCCAACCTTTTGAACCCTTTTCTTCTCTTAAACAACCGAGGGTGGGAATCCTTCTCAGGATTGTGAGCTCCTGCGGACTTGCTCAGGCTGGCTGCCTATGAATATCGGGAAATTGTCCTACTTTAATTGCTGCCTGTTTTTTCTTTGCATTCTCAAATACCTGCCAATTTGGTTTGGCAAACCTGAAATCTAGGCTGCAAAGAGGGGGTTTATTAAGCCAGACACTAGGTCGTGGTTTGCAAGGAAAGGAAGTAGGCGGGAAATCAGAAAATTCAGATTATAGTTTAGAGCTGGTTTCTCTTCAGAGAGTTTTGTCAGGAGTCCCTTGAAAATCCTAAACTAAGTTAGTTGGAGATTCAGTCTTTAGTGAAACCTACCTACCTACCTTCCTTCCTTCCTTCCTTCCTACCTTCCTACCTTCCTTCCTTCCTCCTATGCAAACTACCTTCCTCCCTTCCTTCCTTTTCTCATTCCTTCCTTCCTCCTCCTCCATTTTTCTTCCTTCTTCCATTCCTTCTTTCCCTTTCTTTCTCTCTCTCTCTTTCTTCTTCCCCTTTTCTTTCTTTCTCCTGTCTGTTTCTTTCTTTCTGTCTTTCTCCCACTCAATAAAAATTTTTATTGGCCAAGTGTGATTGGCCACACAAGGAATTTGTCTGGGTGCAAATGCTCTTGGTGTACATAAAAGAAAAGAGACATTCGTCAAGAATCATCAGGTACAACGTTTAATGATAGTCATAGGGTACAATAAGCAATCAAATCATACTAGGAAATAGTAAATAAAAATTGTTAGGATTCAAGTGACAAAATTACAGACATACAGTCCCAAGTGGGAGGGGATGGGTGATAAGGAGTGATGAGAAGATTAACAGTAACAGTAGTGCAAACTTTGTAAATAGTTGAACAGTGTTGAGGGAATTATTTGTTTAGCAGAGTGATGGCTTTGGGGAAAAATCAAACCATGTGATTATGGATGGTCCAGATGGCATTTAAAAAGGGTGGGGGGGAGAAACCCACCATATAACCAGAAACAAACACAGCATAAAAATCAAATTAAAAAGGGAACAAAATTGCTACATAACAAGAAACAAATACTAATATAAGAAAAATAAATTTAAAAAGGAACAAACTTGCCACATAACAAGAAACAAAAGCAATGTAAGGAAACAAAAAAGGGAAAAAAATCCGCTATATAATTAGAAACAAATACAATACATAATTACCCATAAATAACAACATGGAGATAAGTAATATAGACAACGGATCTGCTTTCATGCTGCTAATATTTTCAGGGCTGTAGACCCCTGAATAGCTGGACTGGAAATAAATCAGTCAGCCAACTTTCTTTGTCCAAATTGTTTCCTAGGAATAAGCATGCAAAGATACGATAATATTTAATCTTGGCTTGCAAGTAAGTCAGGCTACTGTATAAACAGAGGTTTTTTTGTTTGATAAGCTGGGTGGCAGCAAACAGATAGAATAAAATTAAAAATGAATTGGCTTCGGTTTGTTTGTTCTTGATTGCCTGTATACACACAAATGTGAATACACCCTCAGAATCAGGCCACAATTAATCAGGATAGCTGAAGCTGAATATTCATACCGTATCCATATCATATTCAACTTCATTGCTCCCTCGCCCTGCCTCCAAATTTGCTTCTTTAATTTTGAATTCTTTTAAAGCAGCGTTTTCGGAACCTCGGATCGCTTGAAGATGAGTGGACTTCAACTCCCAGAATTCCCCACTCAGTTTGGCATTTAAGAATTCTGGGAGTTGAAGTCCATGCATTTTAAAGCCCACACTGCAAAAAAACTGCTTTAAAGAAAGAAACATATTCTGTATATTCTGCCTTTCAATACCACCATCTCCTTCATGGTTTACGCTCGGGGCAAGGGGGAATCTGTAGGCTCCGTAGCACGAAGCTTTCCTGGCAACGGGACTGAGGATTCGAATCCAGGACCGATTGGCCATAGCTGCACCCGCTAGGCTTTCAAAATTTCCACTAGGGAGACCCAGTCTCCCCCAAAAAGTGGGGGGTAAGCTTTGCTAGTGGATTGTTTTAGCTGTAGAGGGGGGTCTGCATAAATTGTATTGGTTGATTATGCTGCCCATCTCAACGATTCTGGGCGGCCATCTTGTTACCTGCAGGAAGGGTATAGCCATCATACTTTCAAAATCAGGTTGTTAGTTGCTCTTGGGGGAGTCCGTTGTAACTGTAAATAGTTGCTAAACGTTTAGTTGTAAGTCAAGGACTAACTGTAACCTGTAAAGACACTGGTTGGAGGCTGAGAGGCAATGGGAGCTTTGAATTAACGGAGTCGTTCCGTTTCCTCGTTTTGTGGTACGGTGGCCTAGAGGAGGCTGTGAGTTTGATCCTTGGCAGAGGCAGGTATTTCTCTCTCTGGGCTCGATGAGAAAAATATCTGCCGAACAAAACTCTGTATTGGCAACAGGAAAGGCATCCGGCCACTCAGCTCCGTTCAGTTGCCCAGACTCCACCCCGCAGGGGGTTATGGAGTTGGAAGAAGAAGGTGATGATTCTGTTTCCTCGTTTTACAAAAATGCAGGTCGTGTACGAATCCAAGCTGGGGCTTCCCTGCAGATTGACCGTCTGCGTGCCGAAGACCAGGGCTGGTACGAATGCCGGGTGCTGTTCCTCAACCGCCCCAACAACGATGACGAATTCCAGAATGGCACCTGGATTCACCTCATTGTCAATTGTAAGTCTTGAATGTCCCCTTTTTTTTTTCCCCCCCTCCCCTGACTGGGGTCAGACAGTAAGTGCGAAAAAAATTCAATAGAACCGTGATCATGCTTCTCCTTTGGAAGTCCTCAGTTTACAACCGCAATTAGAACCGAAACTTCCATTGTTAAGTGAGTCATTTCTGATTTTGCATCCTTTTTATCTTCTGAGGAGCTTTTATACAGGATACCAGCAGGGTACCTGTGCTTTGCTACGAAACCATGTGATCGGACAAGACGCTCCAGAGTATAAGGCGCATCTTAGTTTTTGGGGAGGAAAATAAGGTGGGGGGGGGAATTCTGCCTCTGCCTATCAGCATCCATTGGTATTCATCTGGCTAGCGTCCTATCTGTGTGTGAAAGAAATGAGGGCTGTTCGGAAATTGAAAGTGTCTTTGCTGTGTGAGCAAGGAGGAGACGGCAAGGAGCCTGGGCGTGACTTAGCTCAACTGTTCTGTACTAAAGCTGTTTGGTTGCTGTGAAACTGAAATTCCTCTCTTCTGCTTGTGTTTTGCACTTGGAACAGATTTCTTTCCAGGTGGGGGTGGGGGAGTAGAGCTCCTTAGCATCAGAGCGTGTTAATAATAATAATAATAATATAGGAAATATTCTAAATGCTCTAATGGTCATTTTGAAAAATCCTTTCTTAGTGAACACCTAGAAGCCAAGAGGAACTTACGTGCCGAATTTCAAGTTTGTAGGCTTTACGGTTCTGGAGATTTTGTGATGATGCCTGAGTGGTATTTCATTTTTATATAGATGATAGATAGATGATAGAGAGATAGATAGATAGATAGATAGATAGATAGATAGATAGATAGATAGATAG
>NW_020769393.1:2205051-2220816 GCF_900518735.1 Pseudonaja textilis
TAGATAGATAGATAGATAGATAGATAGATAGATAGATAGATAGATAGGCAGGCAGGCAGGCAGGCAGGCAGGCAGATAGATAGCAGAGGGGAGCTGGCACATAATACTCCCTTCCATAAGTTTCCTACTTTGGAAAAACTTTACCCATTTTATTTTGTTCTTTCCTTTGCAAAAAAAAAAAGCAACTGTTTTTTTCTTTCAAAGCAGACCAGAAAAGGGACTTAGCAAAGACTGTGACCATTGCAAAAAGGCTGTGACCATTTCACACCCACACACAGACACGCGCATGTTGATCCAAGGGTTTCTTGCCCTACAAACGTCGCTCTTGATTATTGACCTCACCTGCCATCTGCCGTCTTGCTTTGAACATAATCCTTGTTGGTGCTGTTTTGCTAAACCTCCCTTGTAATCTCCTCCCTGGTTAATTGTTGCTTTGTGGATGGCCAGCCTTGAACAGGGGGAGCGGGGGGGGGGGGAGACCCCTCTCAGTGGGTGGGCAGCAGCCTTGGATTTAAAATCGTCCACAAAGCAGAAGAATTTCATCTCGGCGGTTGACGGTGACCAGCAGGAAGTGTACCCAGTCGTGCTATAAGGTTCTAATATCCACGACGAAGTCTGTTCCAAAAGGATGTTAAACCCCCAAAATTTGGGATTTTGAACAGCGCAGAGTAGAGACGAGAGAGAGAGAGAGAGAGAGAGAGAGAGAGAGAGAGAGAGAGAGAGATGAAAGAATGGAGCGTGGGAATCTTAAAACCGTAGTTTCTATGCTTTCCTCAATCTTGTCTTGCAGCTCCCCCTGTCTTCCAGAAGACCCCACCAGCCTTGGTAGAAATCCAGGACCAAAAATCTGTCACCCTCTCCTGTTCGGCCACCGGCAACCCACCGCCTCTCGTCTCTTGGAAGAGAGACAGCCAAACCATTGACAATGGCAATGAAATGCAGGTGTGTTGTTTCCGGCGTGTCTGTTATAGCAGGGGTCCCTAAGCAACTGGGCCACGCAAACAGCGGACAAGTGTGCGCACAACTGTACTTGTGCAAGTGGTGGGACCCTCCCCTCCCCCCCCAACTGGTGCTCCAAGCTGGAAAGGTTGGGGATCACTCTGTTTGCAGTAAAACCTGGATTGAACCGCCTAATTGAAAGGAAGGGTCTGTTATTCCCAATGGTCCGTTAAATACAAAAGTACATCCTTGGCATCCGTTTAGAAAATGGCACACAGGTAATCCTTGACTTAACGACTACAATGGTGACCAGAATTTCCAGTGCTAAACAAGGAAGTTGTTAAGTGAGTCTGTGTGGATACCTGACCTGCTCCATCCAAAATCCATTAAATGGAGATCCGTTAAATCAGAACGTTGTGTTAAATCAGAGCGTTGTTCCGCCCAGTGGCCTGAAGACCGAGTTGTCTTCAGCAGGATACAGGTCAGCCTAAACCCATATGTTTGGTTTTTTTCCAGGTGAAAAATGGGACTCTCTTTATCTCTAGAGTCGAACGGACGTCGGCTGGCCTGTATTCCTGCCACGCCACCAATCAAGAGGGGGGGCTCATTCACACGACCCGCCTCCTCGTCCAAGGTAAGTCCTTCCTGACCTGGAGAGGTTAATGAACCAAAAGAAGAACCATACAATCAGTCGGAAGGGACTTTAAAGGTTGATAACGATTGTGGTGACTTGTGGTCGTAAGTCATTTTTTTTTGCAGTGCCCTTGCAACTTTGAACAGTCACTAAATGAACTGGATTTCTTGGATACAGGATTACCTGTATCCAAGAAACATCTGGACCATCACTTTAAATGGCTAGCATTCCGGTTAGATCGAGAGGCTGTCTTCAACTTGCAGCCATTCATTTAATGACCTCTGTTCTGCTCAGTTTCTGCAGAAATTACGAGTTTTCCGTCCTCTGTTTCTGCCAGGGCCACCGGTGATTGTGGTCCCTCCCAAGGACGTCACGGTCAACCTCAGCCAAGATGCCTTTTTCGCTTGCCGAGCTGAAGCCTATCCTGCCAATCTCACCTACAGCTGGTTTCAGGGCGGCACCAACGTCTTCCATCTCAGGTAAGTGTTCTGATCCAGCTCCCCAAACACGACAAACCTTTAAATCCACGGTTTCTTTTATTAGGAGCGCCGGCAGTTCCGGCAAAAAGTTTCTCTCACGCCACAGGCTGACAAGTCTGTCTGGCAGGGAGATGAACAGTTGTCTACCACACCTATTTATCTCCGCCCCCTGCCTTTGATCCCCAGAGCTAGGGTGGGGCTTTGCTAGGAGCAGTGGCTTTTCCATCCCAAGGGCCGGCTCATAGATTTCCACTCTCTCCTCTCCTCTCGGCCTTCTGCACATCCGTGTATCAGGCACTGGACCCGGTGTCCCTCTTCTTCTTCATCAGCCACCTCCAGACCTGGGGGCTGTTGACTTTCCACCTGAGGGCTGACGGACGGCTCAGGCTCCACCTCTGTTTCTTTACCGTCTCCATTCCCCCTCTGAGCTCTCAGGTTGTCTTGATACTTGACCCTGACTTGGAGGGGCTGATGGCCAAGAGGCCACAACAGTAAGAAAAGGAAAAGGGAAAACAAAAAAAAGAGAGAATTCTCTCTTAAAGTGGCCAAGTTTGGAGATCCCCTGATCTAGAATGACAATACGGCTATCTCTCGATGCTTCTCCCGTTTGACTTCCTTTTTCCTTCCTGGCCTCCAGCCATCTCCGCTCACGGATTCAAATCCTGGTGGATGGAAGCCTTTTGGTCCAGAAATCGACCCCGGAAGATTCGGGAAAATATACTTGCATTCCCAGCAATGGGCTTTGGAAATCGCCATCCGCTTCTGCCTTCCTTACGGTTCTGTGTAAGTGCTGCCTAATTACGATCGTATCTTCGTTACCTCGGATCATTCGCTGGTACCGTAGAAAATGACCTGAATGGGGTTTGAGGTGAAGAGATATCCTTTCCTTATTTTGCATTTTGTGGGGTATCCGTTGGATTCATTCACACACACACACACCCAAAGGAATCTCACCATTTAATAGTGGCAAGATTACACCCAAACAATGATATCAGCACTTTGCCAATAGCCTAATTCAAGTCTTTAACAGAATAATGGACCACCCCTTCATGGTCCACCCCTTGACCTCGTGGTTCTAGTCCCAGGGACCTCAGCCTCCTTGTCCTCCTGTTCTGCCACTTACTTTCTGTCCACCTCTTCATCTCATAATCCCACCTCTGCCATCAACTCCTTTTCACGAGATCTACATTCTTTCTATCTTCTTAGTCCACCCCTTGGGCTCACAATCCTAGTCCCAGGGTTCTCCCAATCCCCAAACCCCTCTGTGATGACCTGGGGCATGGCACAAAGGCAACACAGTCAGATAAGCCAGGGGTCCCCAACCACCAGTCCCTGGACCGGTACCGGTCCGTGGATCATTTTTTACCGGGCCGCATAGCTTGAGCGCCACCATCTTGTTTTGACGGCGCTTCCGGGTTTTCAGTTGCTTCCGGGTTTTTGATTGGAAAGTGCTTCCAGTTTTTCAGTTGGAAAGCGGCGTTTGGGTGCTCACGCCTTAGTTTCGTCGAGGGGGGGGGGGCGGCTTCGAACGAAGAGCCGTCCTGATGGCGGTGGAGTCTCGTGTTACTCAGGTACCGGTCCATGGAAGAATAAATAATCGTGAAACTGGTCCCTGGTTCAAAAAAGGTTGGGGGCCACTGAGATAAGCAATAAGAGTCCCTTTATTAGCTCCAACTTTGCCCCTAATGTCCTGGTTACCTTCTGGGCTGGAGAAAAAACTCCCAGGAACAGCCTTTTTGGTTGCAGAGAATCAAGTCCAAAACAGGGTCAACACAAACTAACTATAAGTCCAATCAAGATGAGGTAATTAGTCCGGCAGGGCAGGAGAAGGAATTCCAGATGTGAAGGAACAGCAGTAATTCAACACAGTTGGGAGGATGCCAGGAACAAAGTCAACACAAGATAAACTCACGTTTGTTCCCCGCAGATGCCACACTCAGCCTGCATCTCTTTTAAACTCTCTTCCCAGCTGCGGCTAATGAAGGGAATCAGGGCCCTTTCCTCCCCCGTAAGCCACGCAACCCACGTTGCTCCCTTCTCCGTTCCTCCCTGCGTGCCCTAGGATGAAGGGGTGCGTGGGCCTGGGTCTTCCTCTGAACTCCCTCTCCCCTTGTTCTTCCTCCCCCCTGCTCTGCCCAGCCGGACTTTGCCCTTCTACAGCCACCTCCACAGCCAACGGAGCCGCACTCCCACTCCCTGTGTCAGCTGTTCGTCTTCCTCCTCGGATTCAGACTCCAACAGGGACATGACACCCTCCTTTGGTTACCCCCTAGTCCTTCTAGCTTCCCTCCCTAATATCCCTGACCTCGCCATCCCACCGTTGACCCCAAGCTGTCCTCCACCTGAACAGACCCAGCTCAAGTCGCTAAGATGCCTCCAGAGACCTTTCTGCCAATTGGTATGCAAGGCATAATCCGGTGCCCCAGCAGAGCTAACCCTCCCCTGCTCTCGGTCAGCTGGATCAAAGACGGGCAGCCGCTGGAGATTGGCAAGGTACGTTTTGGGAGGCTGGGGCACCCTCTTCCCCCACCCCCAAGCATTTTTGGTGTTTTCTCCCATTCTTTTTCTGAGCCCCTGCATTCTCCCTCTCTTGCAGTTCCCAGGTTGGTCCCTGAAAACCGATGGGACGATAATCATCGCCACAAGCAACGATGACGCCCTGGGCGTGTACGCCTGCACCCCGTACAACAGTTTTGGAACAGCTGGTATTTCCACACCCACCCGGGCTCTCCTCAAAGTGAGTAAGAAATTGCGAGACAAAAATACGAATATGGATGAGAGAAATTACGAAAATTCAATCAGAATTTAGGGCAGAAATGTTTTTATTGGGAATAATAAAAGGTGAATACGCAAAAGGAATAAAATGTAGTGTTTGCACAATGCTGGAAGGATCGTCAAATGCCAGTAGAAAATTTGATAATCCAAAAAGTCTTCGATTGCACTGAAATGGACAAACTTACCCTAAAACTAAAAGAAAAGGAAGACTCAAAATATTATACAGTCTGGGAAAACTTGTATAATTGGATAAATAATAGAAACCAGCTAGTAAATAGATAAGGAAGGGAAAATATAAAGAGGTTATAATAAGAGTATTAACCAGATATATGAAATAAGTATTGGAATATTGTTTGATAAGAAAGCACCGTCTAAGCAATTTGAAATTTATATGTCCTATGTTTTTGGTTTTGTTTTTAACGAAATGTTTTGTATTTTGTATATATCTTTTTAACATTTAATAAAAAGTTTATTTAAAAATTTAAAAAAAGAATGAAAGAAAGGAGGGGGGAGGGAGGACAAAATGAACTCTCCATAAAACATTCGAGGCGTCTCCATCTCTCGTAGTGCCGGCAGAGATGTGTGGGTTCTAGATCACCCAACTCTGGCAATTTTGAGACGCGTGGATTTCAACTCCCATTTAAGCCGTTTATCGGCGGTTTTTCTAGGAAATGTTCTGCTGCCCTGATTAGACCATACTTGGAATACCATGTCCAGTTTTGGTCACCGCGACATAAAAAAAAGTTGTTGAGATTCTAGAAAGAGTGCCGAGAGGAGCAAGGCAAACGAAAAAGGATTCGGAGGCTAAATCATATACTCAGCGGTTGTGGGAAATGGGAACTTGGTGTGTCCAGTTCTACAACGAGAAGGACTCGGGGTGATACGATAGCCGTCTTCCAATATTTGAGGGGTTGCCCCAGAGAAGTGGGGGATCAACCTAATTTCCAAAGCATCTGAAGGCAGGACAAGAAGAAATGGATGGAAACTTATGGATGGAAAGATAGAAATAACATCAAACTATGGTGGGATTTCCTGACAGTTAGGACAATTAGTGGAATGGCTTGTCTCCAGAAATTGTAGGTGCTCCATTACTGGAGATTTAAGAAGAGACAAGACTGAAGTCTGAACTAGTATAGGGTCTCCTGCCAGAGAAGGGGGATGGACTGGAAGACCTCCAAGGTCCCTTCCAACTAAGTTAAGAACAACTTCTGTATTCTCTTCTTAACGGCGGTGTATGTTTTCTGTGGAATACAATTTTTCAGGACCCTCCCACGTTCACCCTTCGGCCCAAAGAGGAATATTTCCAGGAGGTGGGTCGGGAGTTGCTAATTCCATGCGTGGCTCAAGGAGACCCCCAACCCATCACCTCTTGGACGAAAGTGAGTCGCAGATTAGTTTTGCACAAACTGGACAGTTCCTGAGAGTTTACTTTACTTTATTGTCACTGCACCTTGTACAATGAAATTAAATAACACCTTCAGTGTACAATTTATGACTACGAAAATAAACACAAACAAACATCCTTCACGTTCTATACAATTGAATTGAAAACCTCTGATATTGCATTGATATTGCACTATACAGTAGAATTCAATAGAGCTACTGCTATACTATACTACTGGAATAGAAGCTGTTTTTCAACCTATTTGTCCCTCTTTTTATTATCCTGTACCGTCTGCCAGAGGGTAATAGTTAAAAAAAAAAAAAGGATCCCAGGATGAGATGGATCTTGGAGGATGTTTTGAACTTTCTTAAGGCAGCGGGAGCTCTAAAGCTCTTCCAAAGAGGGGAGAGGGCAACCACTGAACAAATGTCTCGCTTAAGAACTGGAATTTTTTAGTTTTATTGTCATTGCCTCTTGTACAATGAAATTAAGTACCGTTTTCAGTGTATATTGTGAGTAGAAAATAAAACACAAACCCACATCCTTCGCATTCTATACATTGAATTGAAAACCCCAGATATTGTATTAATATTTTACTATACAGTAGAATTCAATAGAGTTACTGGGATAGAAGCTGTTTTTCAGCTTATTTCTCCTTGTTTTTATGATTATCCTGTACCGTTTGCCAGGTGGTAATAGTTCAAAAAAGGGTGCCCAGGATGAGATGGATCTTTAAGGATTCTTTGAACTTTCTTAAGGCAGAAGGAGCTATCAAGAGGTGACAGGGCAACCAATGATCATCTGGGCAATAACGTTCACCCTCTGGAGCGCTGCGGTATCTGCCCTGGTGCAATTGGCAAACCATACAGAGGTGCATAGATTTGGTAGTTTAAAAAAGTTGAGCTTTTAAGACTGCCTGTTGCATGCCGAACCTACCCAGCTGTCACCTCTCAAAACAGAATATTAAAACTTGGGGGCAAGGGGGGAATATCACTTAAATGACCGCTTTGCAGAGCGACAGAGATGCCGTTCCCGATGCGGGCCGTTAAGGGAGGACTTTCTTGTATGTAACACAGTTGGGTTGCTTTGTTCGTTTGGCAGGTGGGCAGCAAGACCCTGGCCAACGCGCAGGTGGGCACGAACGGCAGCCTGATCCTGCAGCCACTGACGAAGGAACAGCATGGCTTGTGGGAATGTGCCGCCAACAACGGCGTGGCCAGGGTTAGTGCCACCACCACTGTCTACGTCTTGGGTGAGTTCTCAACTCAGAGGGCAGGGCAGCTGAGGTCCCTAACCACCTGGGACCCTATTGAGAAACGTTTCGGTTTCAAGACAATTTTTGCGAGGAACCGTCGTGTTCGAGCAGGTGCATCCAATTTGCTCTTGGTGTCCTCCGTGGTCACTAAACGGGGCAGGACGCTCGTTGTGATTGGGAAGTACGCCTGAGCCTTGACTTAACAACCACAGTTGAGCCCCAAATTTCCGTGGCTAAGGGAGGCGGTGCTTAAGTGAGTTCTGCCCCGTTTTATTCCCTTTCTCCCCGCAGTTCTTAAGTGAATCACTGCAGTAGTTAAGTTAGACATAGTGGGCAGGCTCCATTACGGTCATTAAGTGGAGGTCTTGCCCATTCATCAGAGTCAACAATGGAAGGAAAACTCCAGATTAGTTGTACCCTAAAATAGGGGTCGCCAACCTTGTGGACCTCAGGGACCACCAAACTCATAATTTTAAATCCTGAGGACCAGAGACCCTGGGAAAATCCCCCAAAAAGTCTGCAGGAAAATTCCCCACCCTGTTCTCCTACCGATCGATTGTTCTTTATTTGGGATCGCTGGATATCGTCTCCAGCTCCGTTCTCGGAGTGGAGGGGAGAGAGAGAGAAAGAAAGAGAGACTTTTGGCTTCATGCAAGGAAAACAGCAGATGCAGCAGAAATCTTCCTTTCTCTCCCCCAAACTCCACCAGAAATGAGTCTTCATGAGACTTGTCGTGCCGGCACAGCCTCTTGGAGCAGGAGGCCTTGCAGGGTCCCAAAGACTCATTTCTGGAGGAGTTTGGGGGAGAGAAAGAAAGACTTTGGCTGCTTTCCTTGCGTGCAGCCAAAAGCAGAAGAAGAAAAAAGCAGAAAGCAGCAGCGGACTCTGCAGACGACCAACATTTTCTCGTGGACCACCAGTGGTTCCCAGCCCATTAGTTGGCGATCACCTCCCTAAAAGACAGCTCTATTCATACTTTATCATGCTGGATGCTGTGATTTTTATTTTTATTTTTTAAATGCCAGTCAGGGAGGTTATAAGAGAGTTACCTTTTTTTTTTTTTTGGTACACACACAAAAAAAGGCAACCAAACGAATCTGATAGATTTGATTCACTAAAAACCTTCCCTAAATTCACCCTACAGTTTCCCAATTGATCCCAACCAATGCACAACATCACAAGCCCCAAATCCAAAGGGGACCCCAGGACGCTGCAACCGTCATAAATACGAGTCAGCTGCCAAGCCTCTGGATTTTGATCACGTGACCAGGGGGATGCAGCAAAGATCATAATGTGAATAAACAGGCATCAGTCACTTTTTCCCCATTGTAACTTCAAACAGTCCCTAAACGAATGGTTGTAAGTCAAGAACTACCTGTTGTTATACCCCGAAATTCTGTCGGGCAAAATCACACCCTTAAATCTCTTTATTGATGTCCTTCCGCTGAATTAACTGATGCAGCTCCCTTTCTCCCCCCCATGTCAGGTACCAGTCCCCACGCCGTGGTCAACGTGTCCGTGTGGCCCCTACGACAAGCAGTCAATGTAACCTGGGAACCAGGGTTTGATGGGGGTTATTTCCAGAGATTCAGCATCTGGTACACGCCAATGTAAGTCTTTGGGGCTGTTCTCTGTCTCCGTCTCAGCTGTCCTATTTCCCTCTCTCTTTCTGTCAATATTAAAAATACTATCCAGAGGTGTCATCCAAAAATTCCATCTGCATTTCTGTTGTATGAAATTCGTCCCTCTGTTTTAAGCTGGCATTGGGGTGGGGGTGGGGTGGCTCCATGTTTTTCTCTTTTTTTTAAACACACTTTTGTTTCAAAAAAGTTGTATTAAGTTATAGAGTATTATAAAATACGAAAGTAAATAGAAGAACAGTGGGAGGGGAAAAGGGGAAGTGAAGAGAGGAAAGATAGGTAAAAGGTAATGGTTCCCCTTGCACATACGTGCTACTCGTTTCTGGCTCTAGGAGGCGGTGCTCATCTCCGTTTCAAAGCCGGAGAGCCAGCGCTGTCCAAAGACGTCTCCGCGGTCATGTGGCCAGCATGACTAACCGACGAAGGCACACGGAACGCCGTTCCCTTCCCACCAAAGGGGTCCCTATTTTTCTACTTGCTTTTTTTTGAACGTGCTTTCGAACTGCTAGGTTGGCAGAAGCTGCTGGGACAAGGAATGGGAGCTCGCTCCGTGATGAGGCCTAGGGATTTGAACCGCCAAACTGCCGACGTTTCTGATCGACAAGCTCGGCGTCTTAGCCACTGAGCCACCGTGTCCCTTGGTGGGAGGGCAGGGAAGAGAAAAAGAAGCATTGACTTCTGACTCTGTTGCAGTGAAACAAGGCATTAACAACAAATCACAGTTTTTTGCTTTTCCATCATGGTGCGAGCGAGTCGATTCTATAAAGATCTATCGATCTAATCTGTAAAACCCAAAGTCGGAGTTACATTCTTGTCCACGTGGAAGAGAATGTGGAAAAGAAGCGGCTTCCACGTGGAAACGAAAAGCACTTGCGTTGTTTTCTTTTTGTCAAAGCGGGTCCCGTTTGGCCATTTCCGCCAACTTGGGCAACCCTGGTAGAAATCAAACTTTCCTTCTGTGACATCACGCTGTTTGTTTGAATGGTAGATTGAGACGCCTGAACCGGCCCCACCACGACTGGGCCTCGTTGCCGGTGCCTGTGGGGGCTTCCCACATCCTGGTGGAGAACCTCCGGCCAGATATGAGCTACCAGTTCAGCGTCTTGGCTCAGAACAAACTCGGCAGCGGTCCGTTCAGTGAAATCCTCTCCATCGCGCCTCTGGGTGAGAAGCTGTAACCGCTATGCTCGGGGGCGGGAGGCTGGTTTCTTCCAGTTCTAATAACCGGGGTTCTGGTTAGCATAGACAAAGGAGATAGGTAGGATAGCTAGGCCTGTGATGGCGAACCTATGGCGCGCATGCCACAAGTGGCACACAGAGCCATTTGCACCAACATGCGAGCCGTAGCAAAGGTACCTCATTGTGTGTGTGCGTGTCTCACAGCTGATTTTTCCAGTTGGTTTGAGGCCTTTTTTCAGCCTTCCAGAGGCTTGGAAAAAGCTTTTGCAAGGCTTTTCAGGCCAAATTATAGGCCCATTTCGTCACTTCCTGTAATACCGGAAGTGATGAAATGGGCCTATAATTCATCCTGAAAAGGTTTTTTCCAAGCCTCTGGAAGGCTGAAAAAGGCCTCAAACCAGCCGAAAAATCAGCTGTGAGGCGCAGTGCAGGTAAAGGGGTGGGGGCTGGGGATTACGTGCACATGGGCAGGGGGTGTGGGGGGCGCATTGCATACTGGGTGCTGCATGCAAGTGCATGTGCGCTGGTGTGTGTGCAATTTTTGGCGCAGGAGCCCCAAAAAGGTTAGCCACCACTGTTCTAGGCTGTTGACTAGGTCAAGAAAGAGTCCCAAGGGGGATCCAGAAATACAAGAAGTCCTCAACACAAAGTCGACCGCAATGGAGTCCAAAAGTTCTGTTTGCTAAGCGAGACAGTTGCTAAGTTGAGTTTCGCTTCACCTTTCTTGCCACCGCAGCTAAGCGAATCGCCGCATTTGATCAGTTAGTCATCTAGTTGTTAAGTGAATCTGGCTTCCCCATTAAATTTGTTGGGTCAATAGGTCGTAAAAGGGGACCGCGTGACCCTGGGACAATGCAGCCATCATAAATATGACTCAGTTGGCCAAGCGTCCGAATTTTTGATTGCGTGATCACGGATCGTAAGTATGAAAAACGGTCATCGGTCACTTTTTTTCAGCGAGTGTTTTTCCGGTGAGACCAGTCTTACCAGGGCAACCTGGTCTACCCAATTAGGGGACGGGGCCTACTGCTTCCGCTTTCTCCTTTCAGCCCCAATCCAGGAGCAGAAAGGACGCAGGGAGGTGCTTTCGCGACAATTTGTTTCCCTTTATTTGTTTGTCGATAACACAAATTCAACCCTTTTTTTTCAGTGCCATTGTAACTGGCACTTAGATCGCAAAACAAACTGTTGTAAATCGAGGAACTGCCTGTCGTAAACGCAGAATTTTGGGCTGACTTTGTCCCAGAAGAAAATCAAGGCAGAATTTGCTTGAGTATCTTTCTCACCCGTCCCTCTTTCCCGGGACTGCAGCTCCTTCAGGAATGGATCACTCATTGATCACCAAAATCAGGCCTACATTCTAACCTTTATTAATAAGATGGATATGGATTCATCGTGCCAGGGGGTGCCCTCATAATGTTTCTGACTTCCCTCTCGGGGTGCATGGTTGAAAAGGCAAACGTACTGCACCGTGCCAGCGTGCCTTTCCTCCACATACAAGCGACGTGGAAAGCCAATCAGTCAGTCCACTGGTAGTCCTCAGCTTATGATCACAGTGGAAACCAGAATTTCCATTGTTAATCTTCTTAAATGAGCTGCACCCAATTTTTTGACCCTTTTTTAGCCACGGTTGTTAAGCGAATTGCTGCTGTTGTTAAGTGAATCACAGCCATTAAGCGAATCCAGCTTCCCCCGTTGACTTTGCTCGCCGGAAGCCGGCTAGGAAGGGTTGCAAATGGTGATCATTTGGGATGCTGCAGCTATTGTAAACATATGCGGGTTGCTAAGCGCCCAGATCTTGATCATGTGACTGTAAGGATGCTGCAACGGTCATAAGTGCGCAGACTGGTCATCATTCTCTTTTTTCCCAGCGGTATTGTAACAAACAGTCACTAAACGAATGGTTGTTAAGACAAGGATTACCTGTATTTTGCAAGAGTCAGCCAAGGAGGAAGACCTAGAAAGATCAAAGCAGTCTGCGTCCTTCCTCAAAGCAACCCTCTTCTTCTTCCTTTTTCAGGGGTCCCCACTCAGGCTGCGCCCCCCATCCTTCCAACCACGGCCTCCCTGGTCTTCCTTCCCCCACCCCAGTTCCTGAGGTCCAACGAGACCACACGTGGGGTCCTTCTCCTGTGGGAACCTCCGCTCCACGATCCTACAGCCTTAATGGGATATTCCCTGGAGCTGCGGCAGAATCGGGGGAAGTGGGAGGTGCTGAGTGGCTCCATTCCCAGCTCCGAGACCCAATTCCTGGTGCCTGGACTCATCAAGGTGAGCCTCGTCCCAGTTCCACCTTTGCAAGCCCCTGTTTTTTTCCTCAGCCCCCAGAGGGATGGGGGTTCGCATGAGGAAAAGTGTATTTATTTAAGCACAGTGTTTCTTAGCGTTGGCTACTTGAAACTGGGTGGACTTCAACTCCCAGCATTCCTATGTCTGACTAGGGAATGCTGGGAGTTGAAGTCCACCCATTTTAAAGTTGCTACGGTTGAGAACATTAATAAAACCTCAAAACGAGAGCGTTTTATCCAGCTCAGCGTTATCTGCTGGCCCTATTCCTCCACAGTTTTATTTTTATTTGCGCGCATAATGCCTTGGTCTGTTGCTTGCTCGTCGTGGTGAGATAGCATCCACTTTGGCGGGCGGACCTAATGTCCATCGGCTAATTCTTCCCCTTTCCAACGCAGGATACCTTCTATGAGTTCCGCCTGATGGCCTTTGCCGGTAGCTACGTCAGTTACCCCAGTAACGTGGTCAATGTTTCCACCACGGGTAAGTCCGGCGACATCTGGCATATGATGGGCTAGTCAATCTTGATGCCTAGCCAAGGATGCGGTTCAACTTGATTGAATTGTCTGATTGAATCTAAAACTGTGTTTCTCAATGCTGGCAACTTTCAGAAGAGTGGACTACAACTCCCAGAATTCCCCAACCAGCCACCATGTTGTCTGGGGGATTCTGGGAGTTGAAGTCCACCCATCTCAAAGCATGCTGGTTGGGGGATTCTGGGAGTTGAAGTCCACCCATCTCAAAGCATGCTGGCTGGGGGATTCTGGGAGTTGAAGTCCACCCATCTCAAAGCATGCTGGCTGGGGGATTCTGGGAGTTGAACATTTCCAGAGTTGAGAAACCTTATACTAAAAAAATCTCGTTGATATAGAAGTAATTCTTCATTTTTCTAAAATTCCGAATTATATTAACAGTTTCTGACTAGGTTAGCTCAGGAAAATTTATCCCCCTCTTTATTTTTTATCCTACTGCTCCCTTGTTTGCAGTAATCAACCTCTTTTTTGATTTAGCTTTGCCTCTGCTCCTAATTTTTGTCATAGGACGTATCACTTCAGTAATGCTTTAGTTATTTAATATTTTATATAATTGATAATACTTTAGTTACCGATTTATTAAATAGGCTGAGCCTTGGACAAGAAATGGCCTGAATGAGTGTCAAACAAGCTTGGTGTGTTGTATATGAATGGTACATATTTAATTCAGATGCTGAAGCTCAAATACTTTGGACACTTAATCAGAAGTGTGTAAACGAAGACTAAATCATCCATGTATTGACAACGATTAAATCATGGCAATTGGACCAAAGCTTGTTAATCTGAGATGTTTCGTTACTCATCCAAATAACTTCATTAGTCAAAATAGAATTAAAAAAAACAACTAGGCAGGGAGTTAGAGAATCATTGGAATGTACTAACTATAGCCAACTACTCTCTGACTAATTTGGATTAGTCACTAAACCATGGTCACTAAACAAACCGCCGTAAAGCCGAGGTCCACTTGTAATTGACACAAGGAAGATGCATGTGGGCAAACTCCGGAGATGATGGATGACCGAGGAGCCTGGAGTGCTGTGGGGTCCATGGGATCGCGAAGATAAGTGGCCAAAAACGACAATGTTTTTTTGATTGCTCTCGCTTTGCTTTGGCGTCCGCAGGGATGGAAGTGTACCCTTCTCGCACCCAGCTCCCTGAGATGCTACCCCAACCTGTGCTGGCCGGTGTGATTGGGGGCGTCTGCTTCCTGAGCACGGCAGTCATCTTCAGCACCATGGCCGCCTGTGTCATGAACCGGAGGAGACAAGCCCGTCTCCGCAAACGCAGGCAAGGTAAGAGCCGCCGCCCCCCAAAAAGTGGACCAAAACAACTGGACCAAAGTTTATTAAAATTGGGGCTTTTTTTTTTTTTTTACTCATCTGGGTAACGTCTTCAGTCAAAATGAGAATTTTGGATAGGCAGAAAGTCGTTGGAATAGACTTAACTCTTGCCATATTGACTGCGGGGGGGGGGAGTTTATTGAGGTATTAAGATTTAAGAGCTGACCAGAAGCAGTAATAGCTGCCATCTGCTGTAAGTCTGATGAAATAAGAATGAATCAGCATAGTATGGTTTTTTTTCCCCTTTAAGATGGGTTCTACCCCTTTAAGAGGTGTTTATATAAAGCAGCCATTAGAGGGCGTGTTCTCTCTCCTTGTGTCGGTATTCATTGCAGAGTTCTCCGTGTAGAGATAAGAAGAAGATTGATTGCTTGTCAGGTATTTTGCCTACCACATATATTTCTGGATAGGTCTTGTATATTATCCACTGTTAAATGTCTAAGTTTCTTGTGCGCTGTATTTTGCTCCTGGGTTGTCTCATAACGGTAGTCACGCTGCAAACAGTCTGATAGGTTCCTCCCCAAAATGGAAATCAATATGTAAACGCTCAATCATCCAGGCTGAAAGTATCTGAAAAGTTTATTTTCTGACTTTTAGGGAGGAACCCCCTACAGTCTTGTTTGGCAACAGTTAATACATTCCCATGATTTTCATTTTGATTGGATGAGTAACAAAACATCTCTGTTTTAATAAACTTTGGTCCAGTTGCCATGATTTCAACTTTTGTGATACTTTTGTGATACTTTTGTGATAATTGACGTACCAGAGAAGGAGGAGGTATGGTGGACAGCCGTTTGCTAAGCTGCCTATTCTGAAAGGATGTTTGGGCGTAATGTGGATTTTTGAGCCTCGGAGAATCTTTGTCATATTTATTTCCTTCCTAAGAAGGCAAGAGGGAATTAGGAGCTGTTGCTTTTCAACTGGAAAAAAAAACAGCTAGCAATATTACTGCCACTTTTTCCGCTGTGGAACGCTGGATAGGTGGCATCTTCTTCGTGCCTTGGTTTCCCTTGGGGAGAAGAGCCATCAGTGGAAAGCCAGCATGTTCCAAAGACAGTCACAAACGTGGGTGTGAAATCTAGCCTTGTGGGGTTGCCAACAAAGGCAAATCGGGATGTTGGGTGAACCCAGCCTTTCCATTAGACATAATAACAAGCTTTGCGTGCAGAAATGACTTCCCAGAACGTCACTGTACTGGGGATATTTGACCTCCAAATGTGGAGTGCACAGTCATTCCCAGGTCAAGTCAGATTTTAGGCTGGCTGCTTCAGGACCATGGAAAGCTCCGAGGAAGTGAGTTGTAGCCTTCTCCCCCTTGAAT
>NW_020769393.1:2226146-2247133 GCF_900518735.1 Pseudonaja textilis
ACTTCCGGAAGCTGGAAACAGGCCCGTTCTGCACTTCCGGAAGCTGGAAACAGGCCCGTTCTGCACTTCCGGAAGGCCTGTTTTTTCATCCTCCCAGAACCTCCGCGCAGCCCCTATACTTACCTGCCTCCCAAGTGGACCACGTAGAAACGGGGGGGGGGAGGAGAGGAGAAGGGTGGGTAGGTGGGGCCAACCGGTCAGTTCAACTACCGGTTTGGTGAACCAGGTGCAAATTTAACATCTGGTTCGTCCAAACCAGAAGAATCCCACCACCCCTGCCCAGTCCCGATTCACTGGCTAGTGGTCAGCGATGATGGGAGATACGGTCTCACAGCATCCGGAAAGCCACAGGTTCCCAGTCCCCAAGGACTTAGGACCATGGGGCAAATATCCAGATTTCGGCAGCAGATAGAAATGCCGTTTCATCTTCCCGTTTCCCCATTCTTAAAATCCCAGATTGAGAATTATTAAGTTATGGCTGGAGCTATAGATAGGCAGCCTCTATAGGCGATAACAGTTTTGAAAAAAGAATTTTAAAAATTAGGAATAGAGAGTAAAAAATATTAAAGCCCGATGGTTAAAAAAAACAGAGAGCCTAAACTCAACGAGTCGCTCACCCGCTGCCTTCTTTTGAAGCTCCACCCCAAATTTCAGGCTTGTGACGGAATCGGGCCGCTGCTCTTGAAATGGAGCCTCCAGCTGAAGGTGCAGTCTCAAAAGAGCCCCCCCCCCCCAAAGCTTTTGAAATCTTTGTGCCTTCTCAGTCAATCATGGGGAGTCCTCCACTTACAACAACAATTGTGAGCTTTGCCCCCGTTTTACGACCTTTCTTGCCACAGTCGTTAAGTGAACCACTTGCAGCTGATTCATTGGGAACCCGGTTGTTCAGCGAGTCCCCCATTGACTTGGCTTGTTTGGAAAGTGATCACCGTCACACACACACACACACACAGAGGGACACTGCAACCATCATAAACGCGAGTCGGTTGCCAAGCCTCTGAATTTTGATCGGGTGACCACGGGGCTGCTAACAACGGTCCAAAGTGTGAAAACTGGCCATAAGTCACTTTTTTTTTCCAGTGCTGTCGTAACTTTGAATAGTCCCTAAGAGAGCTAGTGTAAGTCCAGGTAGACCTGTATGGGTAGACTTTAACCAGGGCTGGGATTCTTACCGGTTCGGACTGGTTCTATAGAACCGGTGGTTATGATTCTACGCAGTTCGGAGAACTGGCAAATCGTGTCCCTGGCTGGCCTCGCCCCTCTCAGTCCTCCCCCCCCTTCCTGTCCAGTCAGTCCTTGTTGTGCGTGCGCAACATTGCGTACATGCCCAACATCGCCGACTGCGTTCTTCCCCGCCCAGTCGCTTCTTAAGGTATTTCTTTTTATTTTTTTCCTCCCGACGATCAGCTGTTCTGACGATCAGCTGTGCCAGGATTCCCCTCACTTACTTACCGCTTCACCCAGGAGTCCCAGGAAGGCAGGAAATGGAGGGCGGGGCAGTTACGTTTCCTGGGAGCAAAAACGACCCCCAGGAGGCTTCCCTGAGGTCCAGAAGGCCCCAAAAATGGGGGGAGGGGGTTACTGCAAAAAAAAAAGAAAGAAAAAATCACGCCTACCCAGTCAAATGGCCACGCCCACCTAGCCACGCCCACAGGTTGTTAAAAAATTTGAACCCCACCCCGACCTTAACTTAGGATCACGATGGAACCCAAAAGTAAAGTGAGTTTTGCAGCACTCCACGCCTTTCTGGCCACAGCTGTGAAGTGAAAGGCTGGAGCTTGTTAAGTTGGCAACCTAACAACCGCACATGGTCGAGGATTTCCCTGTAACAGAGAGTCAGAACTCCGGACCCCCCCGAGATGCAGAAAAGTTGCAAAGGAATAGAAATAGAGCTGGAAGGGACCTTAGAGGTCTTCTAGTCCAGCCTCCCACTCAAGCAGGAGAACCTATACTATGGCGACTCACAAGGGTGTCCTGCGTTGTGTTGGAGGCTGTCGGAAGTGCTCCAGAGTTCATGGGGAATCCTCTGCTTGCGCAGGATCTGGTCGCCAGCTGTAGGTCAGATGTGAATCAGGGGTGATGCTACTCTTTAAAAAAAAAACAAGGAACCTGCCATTTTCAGTTGTCGGTCAGGGGAAGTGTGACTTATTTCTGACTCACAAAAGCTGCTTCAGGGTGTGTTGCTTCGGGAGCTTCACCCCTGGAGGCTTTCAAGAAGAGACTAGACTGCCCTCTTGTCAGAAATGGCGTCGGGTTTCCTGCTTGGGCAGGGGTTGGACTAGATGAGCTGCAAGGTCCCTTCCAACTCTTCATCTTGTATCCGTACAAGATCATCCTTGGCTTAACGACTACCATCGAAGCCCAATTTTTGGCGGGCAAGTCTTTTTCGGCGAAGTCGTGCTTCATTCTGCTTCATTATTTTATTTTTTGCCATCGTCGTTAGGCAGGTCGGTGCCGTTGCTAAGCGAACCTTGCAGCGGTCCTTCCCTCCTTGACCGTGCTTGCCGGAAGCCGGCTGGAAAGATTAAACAAACGGGGATCACTCGATCCCAGGATAGCGCGACGGTCCCAAATAGGTGCCTGTTGCCAAGTGGATCCTAACGGGTAGACAAAATTGACCTGGGGGATCTATTTTTTTTTTGCAAAGACTGCACGGATTTGATAACCCAAAAACAGGAGTGGTGGGGGATGTCTCCAAACTTTAAGGCTTGTGGACTTCCAACTATCCAGAATTCCCCGGCCAGCCATGCCAAGGACTGTTGCCAAGGGAATTCTGGGAGTTGAAGCCCACAAATCTGAAAATCACCAAGTTTGGAGGCTCCTAGCCCAGAGCAATGATAATTGTCGTCCTTGTTCCTTTGTTCCCAGCCAGCATTTCACGATTTGGGGAGGGGGGAGTTGTACCAGAGAGGACCTAATCCCCAGAGCTGGTCCCCCTGGCATCTGGGAAAGGAGGGTAGGGGCTACAATGATGTCATTGGGAACTGCATAGCTGAAAGCTGACGTCTGCCTCAAGGAATGCAGCGAGCGAAAGGGGTGGTCCTTCTGTTGTGTTTTTAGCTTAATTCTTAGTTTTTATCTTCACGCTTCTTCCCTTCAACTCCCCTCCCCGTCTGCCTTCAGCCAGGGAAAAGAAAACAAACAAATCCAGTTTTAGCAAACTTTTAAAGCTGCCCCAAACTTTTAGAAAAGCGGGGTTTTTTTTTTTTACGGGGCTAATTTTTGGCTGGGAAAGTTGCTCATGGCTGAATCCGTTCCTTCGCCCCTCAGATAGAGACAGGATTGAGGGTGGATGACCCGGCCGGTTGGGGAGGAGGTGGGGTGGATTTTGGAATTCGTTTCCTGTCTTCCCAAATTTGGTTTTGTCTTGCAAGTGACGTGCATCCCGAAGGGACGGAGGAAGGCCAGAGCTGCCCGGAGGCGAAAGGAGGGAGGGAGGAGGATTCGGCTCCCTCGGGGTCCTTGTTTGCAAAACTCATTTCTTTTCCTTTTATATATATTATCAAAACGTCAGATACAAAGGGGGAGAAAATGAAAAAAAAATGTAGGGGAGGAAAAAGGGGAAGAGAAAAAAGGGCAGGGTAAAAGAGGAAAGGAAAAAAAATGACTTTCAATTATTTTTAGCGCAGTAACGTAAGATCAAAACTTGCAACCTTGACTTTTTTACTTTTACGCAGTAAAATGTACTAGCCGTTTCTATACTGACAAACCTTATCCGATCTGCAGAACCCAAAATCGGAAGTTTCCTATTTTGTTCTCTACCTCAAGCACCAAGTCCAGAAGTGGTTTCCAAGGAGAAACAAAATTAATTGTATTCTTTCGTAAAAGCAAACAATTTAGCTCCCATCAGCTTTGCCAACTGGTCATCCATTGTGGGAATTAAAGTTATCTCTATTTTTTTGTGCAGAGAGGATTTCTCGCCGTTGTTGTGCGAGGCACTTCCAATCGGCTCAGGAGAAAGATCGAATAAACTGCATTTATTAAATTGCATTTTTAAATTGCCTGGCCTTCGGGTTTTCCATTGTGGTTTTGTGTATGGTCACACACTCAGGAAATAGGTTATCCAATGATTCCACAGTCCAGCCCAAAACTGAAGAGGTACCCCTTTCTTTTGTCCGACCTGTGAAAGGCCTCCAAATTGGTAAATCTGGTAAAACTATGGCCATTTGAGAGCTGGCGGCTAATTTATGGATTGGAAAGGACACCACCAAGAATTCCTTCTGGGAAGGGAATCGTTTTATTCTGGCGAATAAGCACAGAGGCCAAGCGCACGCTATTCAGATAGGCCCATGGGATTTGAGCTTGAGTCAAAAAAAGACTTTTTCAAAAAAAGATCTGAATTAAAAATAGAATTAGAACAAAATGAGAGAAATTGGAAGGCAGGGGGGGGGGGGGTAAGGGAGAGGTTTGTGCTAGAGATGAAAAAGACCAACCTCTCTAGAAGTTATCGTGTGTGTGTGTGTGTGTGTGTGTGTGAAATACCACTCACACATCATCACAAAATTTCCAGTAAAGCGTACAAACTTGACATTTGGCACGTATCTTCCTCTTGGCTTCTAGGTGCTCACTAAGAAAGGGTTTTTCAAAATGACCATCAGAGCATTAGCATTTCCTATATTATTATTATTATTATTATTAATAATAATAATAATAATAATAATAATAATAACAACAACAACAACATGCTCTGATGCTAAGGAGTCCCCCTCCTCACCCTGAAATGTTCCAAATGCAAAACACAAGCAGAGGAGTTTCAGTTTTAGTTTCACAGCGCTAAGCAGCTTTAGTACAGAACAGTTGAGCTAAGCCACGCCCAGGATCCTTGCTGTCCCCTTCTTGCTCACACAGCAAATACTCTTTCAGTTTCCAAACAGCCTTCAACTCTCACACTGACAGGAGGAGGCTAGCCAGATGAATACTGATGGGTGCTGGGAGGCAGAGGGAGAATTCCCCACCCCGCTCCTTATTTTCCTCTCCAAAAACTAAGCCCGAACACATAGTTTCGTAGCGAAACACAGGTATCCAGCTAGTGGGATATAAATAAAATGTTCCTTTAACGGGCATCGAGCTAGTAGAACATACAATATATGTAGTCCCTGACTTACAACCATTTGTTTGGGGACCAAAGTTAGCTCACTGAAAAAAAATGACCTATGATAACTTCACATTTATGACTGTTGCAGCATCCCCATGGTTACGTAATCCAAATTCGGATATCGGGCAACTGACTCGCGTTTACGACGGTTGCAGTGTCCCGTGGTGGTGTGATTCCCCTTCTAACAAGCAAAGTCAGTGGGGGAAGCCAAATTCATATTACAACCCTGCTACTAACTTAACAAGAGCGATTCACTTAACAACGGTGGCGAGTAAAGTTCTATAAAATGGGGCAAAACGCATTAACTCGCGGAGCCACCAAAACGTTGGGGCCTTGGAGGCCTTCTAGTCCAACCCCCACACTGTTCAAGCAGCAGACTCCGTAACCATTCTGGGCAAATGCCTGTCTAGTCTCTCCCGGACAAAGGGATGGTGGAGTTGACCTGATCCGTGGCCGGAGAGTCGAGCCCCATCGAGGGTTTCCCTGTGGTAAGAATGTCGTAAAATAGGGCACTTAACAAATGTCTCACTTAGCGACAGGCTTCAGAGGAAAGACCGGACTGCCCTCTGTCCAAAATGGTGTAGGGTCTCCTGCTTGGGTGGGGAGGGTTGGACTAGATGACCTGCAAGACCCCTTCCAACTCTCTCACTTAACAACTCAGTTTTATCTTCTATTGAGGCAACAACGGTGGTTGCATAACTTCAGGCTACAAAACGGAATCCCAGGTATTGGAGCCGAATGGTGCCACTTTATGGACTAGAAGATTGAGACTGGGGAGGAGTCGATTTGGCCAGAGAAAAGGGGGGGGGGGGCAAAGCAGTTTGTTGAGTCTTGGGGGGGGTGTCAATGCCCCCACTTCCAGATGTAGTTGACCTACACCTTGTCCCAACTCCCTTGGAATAAGCCCCCCACACCGTGAGGGATGCTGGGAATCGTAGTTCAGCAATTGCGGGAGCTTTTAACAAAAGATCAGGGATCTTGGAGGTCTTCTAGTCCAACCCCCTTCTCCAGACTGGGAACCCAATACTATTTGAGACAAAAGGGTGTCCTTTTGGATACTCCTCCCTTTAACTCAGGAACCGGGGGGCCGCTCTCTCCTGCTGCTTACTCCGGAGTAAGCTCTTAAAGGCTTTCCCTCCACGGACCGGAGTTGCCGGCGCTACTCAAGATCGACTCCGAATTGGCTCTTTGCGCCTTTAAGGCCTCTCCCAGTTCTTCCCCTTGAGTTTCTCTTCTTCTTCTTCTTTTCTCTCTCTCTCTCTTTTTTTTCTTTCCTTTCCTTTTTTTTTTTCCTTTTTCCTGCCCCCGGGGGAGGCGTCGCCGCCACCCCTCGGCGGAGCGCTGACATCAGCCTTAAAAGCCAAGCGGCCGGGCGTGGGAGGCGAGAGTAAGGCGCGGCTCTGCTTAATCCGGCGGCGCTCGCAGCTACTCTACGCGGAGGAAGGTAAGTCGTTGGAGGGGGGGAGAAAGGGGGACCCCCAGGTGATCTTGGGGTGGGGGGGGTACCCCTCTGGAAATAGCCCACGCCTGTGGGGTGTTTTTTTCTTTCTTTCTCCATCTCTTCCACGCGGAGCGGTGAGAAGCCTTCTCCTTTTCGCACGTGGCTTTGCGAAACCTCCGCGTCTGGGCTGGCCGCGTGGATGACCTCCAGGGTTCCCACGCCCTTCTCCGCCTCGCTCGATGTCCCGTCCTTTCTCCTCTTCCCCCACCCTTTCGGCTTCCTTTCTCTTTCTTTTTCTTTCTTTCTCTTTCCTTCCTTTCCCCCCCCTCTCTTTCCTTTTCTCTTTTCTCTCCCATTTCTGTTTGCTTTTGGAGCGTTGCCTTCTCTCTTGGGACCGAAACTCCCATGCTGCCGCTAAAGGGATGATGGTATTTGTAGTCCTGAGCTTTTGGGGAAGGTCTCGACCCCCTTTTGGCCAAGATCTTCTGTGTCTCGTTGGCAAAGAAAAGCCGGTTTAGAAGTTAGCCATTAAGAGCGGGGATGCGATTCTCCTAACAGCCACTAGGTGGCCCGCATAAAGATAGGGTTTTGGCGGCCTCTGGTGGCTGTCTGGATGTTTGCAGGCATTCTTTGGTCACTGTTCCGGGGCCGCAGCTGAGTTGCTGCCTTTTGACACTCCCCCCCCCCCAAAAAAAACCTGCCTTTGCACCCCAAGTGTTATGGCTGATTGAACATCTGGGGCAACCTCCAGGCAATGTTGGTTTCTGCACTTAAAGGGTTGCCCAACAAGCTATGATCGAGTGAAACACCCAGCTTTTCTTTTGAAACTGCTACCTGCCTCTTCAATGGTGGTCAGCTGTCTTGCCCCTTGCCTTTGGGGGTGAGTGGCTAGGATCTCTGAATTCCCCGCCCAGGTGTGCATTACTCCCACCCAACCTTTTCCCTGGCTCTGGCCTTGTGATTGGTGAACAGAGATGTACAGCTACCAACCTCCTCACCATCAGCCTAAATCGCTTAGCACGCTCCTTCAAAGGCCCTCAAGAGTAGAATTAATTTTTTTTAAAATAGGAATAATGCTTCTATTGACGCATCATCATCCCTATCCTCTGTATTTGCTGGTCAGTTGGCCTTACAGACCGACCGGGCATAAGATAGAACAGGGGTGCCCAACCTTGGCAACTTGAAGACCTGTGGACTTCAACTCCCAGAATCCCCCAGATGGTCAGGCCAAGCCGGCTGGGAGAATTCTGGGAGTTGGAAGTCCACAGGCCTTTAAAAGTGGCACACTGTTGTTTGTAAGAAGAAAAAAGTTTGCAAAGCTACCGAAAATAGTTTGCAAAGCTACAGTTTGTAAGAAGAAAATAGTTTGCAAAGCTACAGAAAGTAGTTTGCAAAGCTACAGAAAATAGTTTGCAAAGCTACAGTTTGCAAGAAGAAAATAGTTTGCAAAGCTACAGAAAGTAGTTTTGAAAGCTACAGAAAATAGTTTGCAAAGCTACAGTTTGCAAGAAGAAAATAGTTTGCAAAGCTACAGAAAGTAGTTTGCAAAGCAACAGGGGGAATTTAGCAATCTGAGGCTTAGGAACAGCTCCATAAACCAGGAAACGGGAGTAAGGAGAATGCGGTTTTGCTTGGATGCTTGAAAAGGGTGAGAACGGTGTAATTTCTCGTTATTTATGGGCCCCCAAAGCCCGGCCTGTGAAGGCTGCTGCCACTGGACACTTCTGGCAAGCAGACAATTTGGACGCTTTCCCAGGGCAGTTTTTCTCCCCCTGTAATAATTCTGGCTCTTTCCACCGAGGCTCGGCTCGTCCTCGGCTGATCTCTGGCGGAGTCTGGAATGCGGGGAATGACGAAACCAGGTTTCTGCGTAAACTTGCTCGGGGGTGGAAGGAAAAGCTGACCCAACCGATTTGCACCCTGGCTTGTCTCTACGGGTCGAGAAACAAGGGGGTTGAAGGAGGAGGCTGGGATTGTCCCTGGCTGCCGGTGCGTCATTCATTGGGGGCAACACCCTGCTGTGGCTGACTGGGGGGGGCTCAGCTACGCTTGGGGAGGGTGCTGTCTGCCCCACAAGGGTTGTCGTAACCTTAGAAGCTGAGACAGTGGAGATGTACCTGTTATATTGTTCTTCCCCCGCCCCCCAATAATTTATTTTAGAAAGTTCAAATGCAAAAAGGAAACTGCAAAAGCAGAACGAAACATTGAAAAAGTGCATTATAAAAGATGAGAGACAAAAACACATATATTGTCCCCCCTAGACTGATAAATATATTGCAGTAATAGTTCTTCCCCCACCAACTCGTTGCAAAGCAGGCCTACTTTTTATAAACTTCTCACCAATTTAACCTGTCCCCTATCTATTAAATATGAGGAAAGATAGTTAACGGGTAAACCAACAGCAGGGTTTACATTTTATTATCCCTTTTATTATTTTGAGAGGGGGTCTGCTAAGGGCAAACCTGCCTTACCATGCTGCAGGTTCTCAATTTCTGCATCCAGTTTCTCCTAAATGGCTGTTTTGAAGGGAGCAGGCATGCTACAGGGAAGCCTTTTTAAGCTGTCCAAAATTGCCATCTTGTGGCGGGGAGTTCCATAGGTGGAGCTGCACCCAGTAGGGAGAACATCCTGTATTTGCTGCCTTGGCTTCTAATATGACTGACAAAGCTTTTATGCTTTTTTTTTTTGGCACAATAGGACGATGCTTAAGTGTGTGATGGACTTAACAACCTTGGCAAAAAAGGATTGTAAAACCAGGCAGGCCTCACTTAACAATTACTTCGCTTAGCAATGGAAATTAGGGTCCCAATTGCAGTCGTAAGTTGAGGACTGCCTGTATATGCATAAACCTGAAGCATTTAAGAGGCTGCAAGAGAGAGTATCTTATAGGGCTCCAATACCAAATTTTTAAATTATTTAGGCTGAACTTCCCCCTTTCTAAAGGAATCCTCAGCAGGAGAAATGCAGATTGAGAATTTAATCAACGTTCCAATCTTTTCAACTTTTAATTTTCAAGAAACAGAGAGGGGAGAGCTAATTCAGACCTCCTTGCGGTCTGCAGGTACTCCTCGGCTTACGACCAAAAATTTGAGCCTCAAATTTCTGTTGTTAAGCGAGATATTTATTAAGTGAGACAGATTTCTGTTAAGTGAGAGTTGGAAGGGACCTTGTAGGTCATCTAGTCCAACCCCCTGCCCAAGCAGGAGACCCTACACCATTTCTGACAGATGGCAGTCCAGTCTCTTCTCGAAAGCTTGTCGCTAAGCGAGACCTTTGTTAAGTGCCCCGTTTTACGACTTTCTTACCGTGAAGTGAGTCACTGCAGTTGTTAAGTTAGTAACCCGGTTGTTAAGTGAATCTGGTCACAAATGGGGATCATGTAACCTTGGGATACAGCAACAGTCATAAATATGAAACCAGCTGCCCACCATCTGATCTTGGGGACGTTACAAAGTTCGAAACGGTGAAAAATGGCCATAAGTCACATTTTTCAGTGCTGTCATAACTTGGAACGGTCACTAAACGAAGTCTTGCAAATCTAGCTGTATTAGAAACCATGCCAGTAATATACTTACTTATCTTTGGAGGCCCTATCATTTTTTATTTTTTTGGATGCAAAAAAATGAAATTCCTTCCTCACTACGGCTTGAGAGCAAAATAATAAAACTTTCGACCTCGAGAAAGGCACAAAAACACATTTTTGCTGACATGCAATTCCCGGGATCGGAGTCCTTCCAACCCGAGAAAAAAGGCTCCAATAAAGCCCGAAGTTAATTTAAATAAATATCTGCCTGGTATTGTGCAAACTTTCAAGACAATAATATGAAACTGAAATGAAGGAATTTCCCCTTCCCCCTCCTTCCCTGCGCAGGGTGGTTGAAAACCACCTCGGTTTGTAAGAGGGGGGAATTCGCCCGCTGCATTTTCACGCAGTCAAACTGTGATTTGTTTAATTGTGGCTTACTGAACAAACCCACATGGTTTGGGTTGTGCTGCGGCTGGGGTTCCTCCCCTCCCCTTTCTATAATTACTGCCATGTAAGCCATGAAAAGTTGGGCTTTTGTTAAAGAGCCCCACGCCCATGTTAACAGATAACAGATAATCAGAGTCGGAAGGGACCTTGTAGGTCATCTAGTCCAACCCCCTGCCCAAGCGGGAGGCCCTACACCATTTCTGACAGAGTGGCAGTCCGGTCTCTTCCTTCCAGGGATGAAGCTCCCAACTTTTCTGAAAGCAAGCTTGAATTCCCAGAATGCCCTGGAGCAAAACTACATCAGCAAAGGGCATTATGCGAAATTTAAAAGGATAGCTGACCCTCAAGCTTTCTTGCCAAAACACAAGAGGTCAGGATCTGTAGAAATATTCCTGCAGGATTCAGGCTGCTATTCTTTATAGGCAGTCCTCGATTTATGACGGTTCATTTAGCGACCGAAGTTACAACGGCATTGGAAAAAGTGACTTACGACGGTTTTTCCACACTTAGCACCGCTGCAGATCCCTGGGGTCATGTGATCAACAGAGGCTTGGCAACTGGCTTGTATTTATGACGGTGGCAATGTCCCGGGGTCACCCGCTGCCCTTTTTGCGACCTCCTGACCAGCAAAATCAATGGGGAAGCCAGATGCATTTAACAACCGGGTTACTAGCTTAAAAACCGCGGTGATTCACTTAGCAACGGCGGCAAGAAAGGTCGTTGAAAGGGGGCCAAAGGCCTTTGATCTGTGTCTCGCTTAATAACAGAATTGCAGTCTCGAATGTGGTCGTAAGTCCAGGGCGACCCTGACTGCATCAACTGAGGGATGGATTTTTAAGAAGAGACTGGACACCATTGGTCTGAAATGGTTGTTTCCTGCCTGAGCAGCGGGTTGGACTAGAAGACCTCCAAGGTCCCTTCTGACTCCATTATTCTGTGAGTCGGTTCAATTCCTTCCTAAGTCACGTTTGCAAGAGGCATCTCTCTCCGAAAAGAGATCTGGGCCAATATTCTCATTCTGCTTTTGACGTCGGACACAGAAATCCTGAACTGAATTTTTTTTGTTGTTGTTGTGTTGACCCACAATAGGTGTGACGGCACTTTCTGTTTGCCTTCTGCATTTCTGCATCGTTGTGGTTAGGAGGTAGGGTGGTGGTGGCTGAGTAAACATTTCAAAGATAAACAAGATCAACTTTCTAAGGCCGATGGGGTTTTGTGTGTGTGTGTGTCTTTCTAAGCGTATAATAAAACAGTTGCTCTCTACCTGAACTGTACAACTAGAAAAATACAAGTAGACAGAAAAAGTACAGGGAGACAGAAAAGTACAGGTATGTGTGACCATGAGGGATGGTTCGTTTAGTGACTGAAGTTACAACGGCGCTGGAAAAAAAGGGGGATTTATGACGGGTTTTTCACCCTTTATTTTATTGTCTCATACAATCTTCAGTGCACATTATGACTATGAAAATAAACACAAACACACCTCCTTCACATTCTATACCAGGAGGTGGCTAAACCTTTTTGGGCTTCTGTGTCAAAAAATTGCATGCACGCTCACGCACTCGTGTGCCAGCACCCAGAAGGCAATGCGCGCGGGGCTCCCCCGCACCCCTTGAGCATGCGCATGCGATCTTCCCCTCCCCTCCCGCTGCCCCCCCCCCCTTCAACCACGCAAATACGCGCCTCCCCAGTGATTTTCGGGCCTTTTTCGGCCTCCCAGAGGCTGGAGGGAAGCTTCTGCAGCCTTTGTAGGACGAAAAATTGGCCCGTTTCGTCACTTCCGCTATTTCCAGAAATAGAGGGAAGTGATGAAACGGGCCTGTTTTTCGGCCTACAAAGGCTGCAGAGGCTTCCCTCGAGCCTCTGGGAGGCCGATAAAGGCCTCGAACGGGCCGAAAATCAGCATGCGCAGTGCAAGTAAGTTTGGCTGGGGCCCGCGTGCCCCCCCCCCCCCCCCCGAGTCACATTATCAAAATTTGGGACACTTGGCAACTGGCATGTTATAGGCACTCCTCGCCTTACAACCACAGTGGAGCCCAACATTTCTGTCGCTGAGCAAGACATTTGCTATAAGGGGGTTTTGCCCTCACCCCCACCCCTTTTTTACGACCTGCAGTTGTTAAGGGAATCACTGGCAGTTGATACTGAATTCTTGCTGCGGTGAATCACTGCGAGGGGTTAACGTTAGTAATCCGGTCGTTAAGTGAATCGGAGACCTTTTCAGAAGGTCGCAAAAGGGGATCGCGTGACCTCCGGGGACGATGCAACCATCGTTAAGTATGAACCAGTGGCCAAGCGTCCGAATTTCAACCACGCGATCGCGGGGATGCTATAACGGCCATAACTGTGAAAGACGCTGATAAGTCACATTTCCGGCGCCGTTGTTAACTTTGAATGGTCACTAAATAAAGTGGCACAAGTCGGGGACTAAACGTTTATTTATGGCAGTTGCACTGCCCCTGGGGATGGGGTCACAGGGGAATTCTGGGAGTTGAAGTCCACCCATCTTAAGGCGGCTGAGGTTTGGATAAGTTGGCCGAAAGATGATCGGAAAAGCAAAATCAAAGAAGAGAAATTGTTTTTTGGGGAAGAGCTGGAGAGGAGGCAGGCTTGCTAGCTTTGTCTCTCTCCTTTCGGGCATGGAAGGGTTTATTTTACACCTACACACACACACACACACACACACACACACACACACCAGTCAATCCTGACCTTTCTTTTAAATCTTTTGAGCTGCAAAGCTGAGAAAAACTGGGTGTGGCTTTAATCCTTCCTGCTTCCTTATCTAGTTTGCTGCTTTGTTTTGTTCTCCCAATCTGCCCAGGTAGGCTGCTGCGTTCATTCTCACCGCCTTCTGTGCTTTCAGGAATGGGTTAAAAGCCACAAGGGCTGGCAGTTAAGTGGATCTGGCCCCTCTGATTTTTAATTGTGTAGCCAAGAGGGATGCTACAGTGGTCGTAAGTGTGAAAAAGGGTCATGTCGTTTCTTTTTCGGGGCTGTTGTAACTTTGGAACAGTCACTAAACAAACGGTTGTAAGTCAAGGATTACCTGTAGCTTCCTTCCTGTGACCCAGCAGAGGCAAACTAGAGATGGAAATTATACAGGTAGAATACAGGTAGCCCTCAATTTATGACCAATCATTCATCAAACATTCGAAGTGACAACAGCACTTAAAGAGGGGACTTCGACAGGTCCTCACATTTTTTTCTTTCTTTTTTTTTGGTAAACATTTATTTTTTGACAACAAACATAAACATAAAACAACAATTTAAACCTTCTTTCAATTGTACAATGTGTCAGTTGGTACGTATGTCCTGTGCACAATATCTATAGTCTTTCCCTCTTAAATTTAAATTTATATTCAAGTTATATTAATCAACTTTTCATGTCATGTTATATTATTACTTCATCATCATCAGACTTCAATTGCAGGTTCACATTATCCTTTTATAGCAAATCTCAGTTTTTTACCAGTTCTGATTCATATTATAATTCGTTCCATAATAATCAATTATAACATATCATTACTATTGTATTATATTTACTATTATATTTATATTGTAATATATTTCATTTTCCTATTTTTCCATCCAGCGATTGATAAAATAAATAAGCCCTCACATTTCTGACCATTGCAGCATTCCCAGTTTTTTTTTTGGGGGGGTGGGGTTTGCATCCCCAAATTTTGCATTTGAATTTCTTTTTTCATCTTGCATCCCCAAATTGCGGCACCCTAAAGTCACACGCGATCACCAATGGCCACAACAGAAGTTCCTAGGTAGGTCAAAAAACTGCGGCTGGATTAAAATAAGGTTCCTTCTAAAGTTAGGTTTCGCTGAAGCTCTTTGGCGATGGAACCTCCCGGCTTAGGCACAGTCTACCTGCAATTACCGGGGGGGGGGGGGGGGGGGGGGAGCTCAGCAAGCCAATGGAAAAATGTTTATTTGCAACTTGTGCCCTGCCTGTGAACTTCCCCCAATGCATCTCTCTGGCTAGCGAAACGGAAATCGGTGGCTGGACTTGGACCGTTGACCATCCCGAAAACTCTGCGGAAAAATAAATAAAAATCCTGTTGCTACAACAAGACCTTGTAATATTTTTTTTAAAACTCAGGAAGTTTCTCGCCAACCATTGCGGCTTCTGACTTCCACATCTCTCTACTCCACTCCTTCCTGCGCCACTGGTGCGGTTTTGGGGTGTTAACCAACGTCAGCTCCTTCTCCCCACCCACCCCCCACCCCATAATGCCACATTTTGAACCATCTGAGGTCACCTTGCTAATAGCTACCCAAGCCTCAAGTGCAATGCTGCACTTGGTGTGTTGGTTCTTCAATTATTAATGACCCGCCACGCCCTGAATGAGAATCTTCAAACTTTCTGCAGATTCAAACTTCCTTTCTTTCCTTCCTGAATTCAACTCGGTTTGCTAAGCCCTGGATCCTGGTTGCAATTTGGGGGAAAAGCCAACTGGGATGGGATTAGCGGACCCCGATTGATTAGCCCCGGGAAATTTCCTTAATTCAGTACAACCATGTACATGGAGTCCTCAATTTACAACAGCTTGTTTAGTGATCGTTCGAAGTTTCAAAGGCACTGAGAAATGGGATTTACAACTGATTTTTCAGTGCAACCTTTGCAGCCATCCCCAAGATGATGTGATCAAAATTCAGGTGCTCTGTGGCAGCCCCTCAAATATTGGAAGACTGCTATCCTGTCTCCCCTGGTCCTTCTCTTCCCTAGACCAGCCCTGCCCAGTTCCTGTAACTGTCCATCGTATGTTTTAGCATCCAGTCCCCTAATCATCCTGGTTGCTCTTCTCTGCATTCTTTCTAGAATCTAAACATCCTTTCTTTAGTGGGGTGACCAAAAATGGATGCGGTACTCTAGGTGTGGTCTTACTAAGGATTTATAGAGTGGCACCAATACCTCACTTGATCTTGATTGTATCCCTCTTGTTGATGCAATTTAGGATTGCGTTGGCTTTTTTGGCTTGCTGCCACACACTGTAGAAATAACAGAGTTGTAAAGGGCCTTGTTAGGTCATCTAGTCCACCACCACCACCCCAGCCCAAGCAGACACTACACCATTTCTGATAAATGGCAATCCAGTCTCTTCTTGAAAGCTTCCAGGGATGAAACTCTGACAATTTCCAAAGGCAACTTGTGTTCCGTTGGTTGATTGTCCTCCCTGTCAGAAAATTTATCTTTATTTCCAGGTTGAATCTTTCCTTTATCAGTTTCCATCCATTCTTCCTTGTTTGGCCTTCAGGTGCTTTGGAGAATAGCTTGACCCCCTTCCTCCTCTCTGGGGCAGCCCCTCAAATATTGGAAGATGCTCTCCTGTCTCCCCGGTCCTTCTCTTCACTGGACTAGCCATGTTCCTGTAACAGTTCTTCATATGTTTTAACCTCCAGTCCCCTCATCATCTTGAGTTTTCTTCCCTGCACTCTTTCCAGAGTCTCAACATCCTTTTTCATAGTGTGGTGTCCAAAATTGGATGCAGTACTCTAAGCTGTGGCTTTACTGAGGCTTTATAGAGGGGTATTGAGTGCTAAGTGGGGTTGCTTAGCAATGGACATTCAAGTTGCAACAGTGGTCATAATTCGAGGACTACCTATATTTTCATTCTCAAAAATGCAGAGTTCTACCAGCAGGATGGCACTTTTTAAGGCACTTTCCTGGTTTCTGAGCCTCCTTGACTTTGAGAAGACTAGTAAACATTCGCAGCTTCCACGCAGAAGCCAAACACAAGAGGGTGGATTAGTTCCAGGTGATTTCCAAACTTCGGCCGGTTGCCAAAGCACCAGCCAAGAACTGCCAAACTGTCTATTTTGCATAACAGCCATAATGTGGTTGAAGTTTCTCTGCCTGGGAGAAAAAGAAATATATTTTTTTTTCCCTTCCAGATTTATGCAAATCAAGGTTTCTCCAGAAAAGCTGTGGTTTGGGTTGCACCCTGCTAAAGCCCCTAAAATCTGGTCTTTTTGTTTTTTTTCAAACCACAGGCCAGTTCAAAACCAAAGCAGAGCCCATCGTGGTTCAACACAATGCGATGGGATGGGATGGAATGGAATGGAATATATTGTAGAATAGAATAGAGTAGAGTAGAGTGTAGAGTAGAGTAGAGTAGAGTAGAGTAGAGTAGAGTAGAGTAGAATAGAATAGAATAGAATAGAATAGAATAGAATAGAATAGAATAGAATAGAATAGAATAGAATAGAATAGAATAGAATAGAATAGGATATAGGATATAGGATATAAGATATCTTATATAAGATATAAGATATAAGATATAGGATATAGGATATAGAATAGAATATACTGTAGAATAGAATAGAATTCTTTATTGGCCAGGTGTGATGGAACACACAGGAATTTGTCTTGGTGCAAATACTCTCAGTGTACATAAAAGAAAAGAGACATTCGTCCAGAGTCAGGAATCATCAGGTACAACACTTAATGATAATAGTCATAGGGTACAATTTGAGGGAAGGAGTTGAAACAGTTTATGTCCGGGATGTGAGGGGTCTATAGATATTTTCCCAGCCCTCTTTTTGACTCCTGCAACCTACAGGTCCTTGATGGAAGGCAGGTTGGTAGCCACTGTTCTTTCTGCAGTCCTAATCACCCTCTGGAGTCCGTGTTTGTCTCGTTGGGCTGCAGAGGAGTGCTGTCAAAGACAGGTATACTGCAACTGTATTTGGAGGCTTGGCTTACGTTTGTCAACGATGGAGGGGGGGGGGAGGGAGGAGCAGGTCTGTGGGTTGCTTTTCAGCTACCAGTTGTGATCTCTCACCTCCGGGGCTACGTACACACACATCCTGTTTTGCACACTGCTCCGTTTCTGGTTGAGTTCCTCCTCCCCTCCCTCTCCGGTCTCCACTTTGCTCATAATTCTTAGTTTCCTGTTTCATATCTTAGGTTCTGCTTCTGGCCATATTCCTCTTTTTTTTTTTTTTGGTAATGTCCTTCTTGTTGTGTTGCTCCGGGACTCAATCTCCCTCCGTTGCGGAGGCTCTTCTTGCTTGGCTACTGCTAGTCCTCGGTTTATGGCCACGATCAAGCTCCCAAATTTCAACTGTTGTTAAGTGTGAGGCATTTGCCCAGCGAGGTTTGCCCGATCCTACGGCCTTTTCTTGGCAGCCTCGTTAAGTGAATCCGTGCAGTTGATAATGTGGTAACCCAGTTGTTAAGTAAACCCACTGACTTTGATTGCAAAAAAAAGGGGGGGGGGATCGTGTCACCTTGAGATACTGAGACCATCATAGATGCGAGTCGCGTGCCAAGCGCCTGGATGTTGATCACGTGACCACGGGGACGCCTGCAACAGTTGTAAGTGTGAAAAACACTCACAAGTCACATTTCCCAGCGCCGTTCTATCTTTGAATGAACTGTTTTTAAGTTGAGGACTATCTGTAGTTGGATGGGGACAATATTGCAACTTTGCAACCCCCCAAATCACCCCTTTCTCATTCTTCCTCCTCCTCCTCTTCCTCCTTCCAGGAAACTGTCAATTTTCTCCTTCTAACTTCCTTTGCACCGACTTGGGTCTGTTCGCTACACTTTCCTCTCGTTGCAGAATCAAATCTTGAAGCCGTCTTGTTCCTTCAGCGCGCAACGTGGCTTGTTCTGTTTTCTTTTCCCACCTTGATTGTGGTGGCCCAATGAAACTGGCCACAAAACTCAGCCACGTTCTGGGTTTACACGGCCCACTAAGCCAACATTAATAACAACAACAACAACAACAACAATAATAATAAAGGAAACTTAGTCTGCTGGGTAAATGTGCTTGCTAAGTCTTCCCCTGACTTGGTTAAAGCATGTTGGCTACTGGATCTTGTTCATTAAACCATCATTAAGCAAATCATAGCTTCATAGGACTTGGATAGTATTTGCTGGCCTTCTTTTCCCCTTTGAAGTAACCTGAACGTGCAAACCCAGTTGGCCTATCCAACACACAAGGGGATTCTGGGAGTTGCAGCCAGTGGTGGGATTCAAAATTTTTTTACTACTGGTTCTGTGGGCGTGGCTTGGTAAGCGTGACAAGGGAAGGATACTGCGAAATCCCCCTTCCCTCCCCACCCCACTAACCTGCTTTCCAGCTCTGTTCTCCTTTGCTGGGCAACCAAAGAAGACCCAGCCAATCAGCTGGGACTCAGGAGGCGGAGAAATGATATGGGGGCGGGGCCAGTCAGAGGCGGGATTGTCCAGTTCTCCAAACTACTCAATATTTCTGCTATCAGTTCTCCAGAACCTGTCACAACTGGCTGAATGCCACCTCTGGTTGCAACCCATTTCGGCCAGCCAACTTGCTAGGGATTCTGGGACTTCCCATCTGGATGTGAGAATGTACATACTCCCTTTTCAGGACTTGGAATTGGAAATGTTGCTATTTTGACCAGGAAAAGCTCCAGAAAACGTGTCCTAGTTAGGCCAACAACCCGTGGAGTATGAGCCAGCCAACCGTGTGCTGCAGAGGCCAAAAAAGCCAATGCGATTCCAGGCTGCATCAACAGAGGGACGGAATCAAGATCGCATCGAGCGTTAGTGCCACTTTTACACTACGCTGATGTGGCTACACTTGGAATAATTGCACACCCAGTTTGGGTCACCACGAGACAAAAAGAGCAGACTCTAGAAAACAGGGGTCTTCAAACTTGACGGCTTTAAGACTTGTGGACTTCATCTCCCAGAATTCCTCCTCCTCCAGTCATGTTAGCTCAGGAATTCTGGGAGTTGGAAGTCCACAAGTCTTAAACTTGCCAACTTTGAAGAACCCTTGCTCTAGAAAGAGTGCAGGGAAGAACAACGAAGGTGATTTAAGGGTCTGGAGACTAAATTGCACGATGAACAAATTGACGGAGCTAAGAGAAGAATGAGGGGGGGGGTAACATGATAACCGTCTTTTGGGAGTTGAGGGGCTGCCCCAAAGAAGCAGCGGCTCAACCTATTCTCCAAAGCACTAGAGAGTAAGACAAGAAGCAACGGGTGGAAACTTATCAAGGGAAGATCCAACCTAGAATTAAGGAGAAATCTTCTGACAGGGAGAATGACACAGAGAAACTCGGTGGTTTCTTCCCCAAACCCCCAAAACTTTAGACTGTCTACTATGGACCTCACCCCTTTCCTAAGAGGCCTGTAGGGAGCGTGCCTAAGCGCACCAACGTGCCTACCGTCCCTGTCCTATTGTTTCTTTTTTGGTCATATCCATCTCGTGTACTCATAGCCGTGCTTCTACCTGTTACCTAATACTTGCTTGACAAATAAATAAATAAGTAACCTCCAGAATTTGTGGGTGCTCCCTCACTGGAGGTTTTTCAAAAACAGACTGTAGGTCTAGACTAGAGGATCGCTGAGGTTTCTTCCAGCCCTACGATACCGCGTATAATTAATTCATAATTATAACTGGTTCTCATCATTCAGCCGTTGCCTGGTTTGATCTCAGTTTGGAGGGTGGGGTGGGGGAAAGAGTTACTTTTCGGGATATCAAAAGGACAAATCAGCCCAGGGCAACAAAAATGGTGCTTTGAGCGGGGCCTCTCTTGCAAGAGAAGAGGAGGGGGCCTCTCCTGGTTTGGGCCAGAAACAAAGACTCTAGTGTTGTCTGAGGAAGGGACAATGGATGCCAGCGGGGGGTCTGGGGAGGCCCCTGAGGAGGGGGCCCTGGAAAGTTGGCATGGCTGTGGGAACCGACCTGCATTTAAAAAAAGTTTTTAAAAGCCCACGGTGCATCTTGGCCAGAGGAGTTAGCCTTTCTCCGTCCCTGCAATATTTCCGTTTCCCTTTAATGCAAAACTTTTGTGTGACTCTCTCCTCTTTTCTCCTCCCTGCAAGTTGCTCGCTTGAAGAGATTCTTTTTTTAAAAAAAAAAATCCATTTTCCCCCCCACCCAATTCCGGGACATGAAATCCACCCAGTTGAAAGTTTCAGAAACATTTGTCTAAAGGATAGTGTGTCCTCGCAGATAAGTTGATGTTATTAACTTGCTTTGCTTGTTTGTATCCTGCCTTTATTCTTTTTGACAAATAATGCAAGGCTATGAACGTACACACCTACCTATCTTTCTAACGCTCTTGGGTAGGTGAGCGGGTACAAGGTCCGAGATACCTCTCCGTGGGTGGATTTCTCACCAGACAGTTCCCGTGGGAGTTGCAGACAGACTGGCAGCCCCTGATCAATAAGATCAGGCCGCGGGAATCTTTCCAACATTTTTCTCTGGCGTCCCCATCCAGGCACAGGTGAGGGACAGTGGGTGGGAGGCAGAAAAATCAGCTATTAGCCTTAGACAGGGACGTTGGCTGGGTGGTCTTGGACCAATCACCCTCTTCCTATTTTTCTGACAACAACCCTGTGAGGTGGATTGGGCTGAGAGAGGGACTGGGCCAAAGTCATCCAGCTGGCATTCATGCCTAAGGCGGGACTAGAACTCACCGTCTCCTGGTGATTGGCCCAAAGTCCCCCAACCAACTTTCATGCC
>NW_020769393.1:2247143-2276439 GCF_900518735.1 Pseudonaja textilis
GGGACTAGAACTCACCATCTCCTGGTGATTGGCCCAAAGTCACCCAGCTGCCTTTCATACCTAAGGCGGGACTAGAACTCACCGTCTCCTGGTGATTGGCCCAGTCACCCAGACGGCTTTCTTACCTAAGGTGGGACTAGAACTCACTGTCTCCTGGTGATTGGTCCAAGACCACCCAGCCAATGTCCCTGTCTAAGGCTAATAGCTGATTTTTCTGCCTCCCTCCCACTGTCCCTCACCTGTGCCTTGATGGGGGCGCCAGAGAAAAATGTTGGAAAGATTCCCGCGGCCTGATCTTATTGATCAGGGGTTGCCAGTCTGTCTGCAACTCCCACGGGAACTGTCTGGTGAGAAATCCACCCACGGAGAGGTATCTCAGACCTTGTACCCGCTCACCTACCCAAGAGCGCTAGAAAGATTACCTGTGTGCCTTTTTTTAAAGACAATTAGCCGAAGCATCTCTGCCTTTAGACGGCTTTCCTACCCTGTGAGAAACTTGGCTCCCCATTTTATCAGATTTGGAACTGGATACAGAGGAAAAATTTTAAACAAAGCCACAGGGGCTCATGATGTAAGAATTGGACTGAGGAAGGAAGGAGGGGCCGAGAGGAGCCATGAACGGGTGTTCCCTCCGGTCACAGGAAAATATCCTTGATTTGCCCCAAGTAAGGCTGATAGTAACCCAGCTTTGAGCTTTGGCATCCATTTTGTCCTGCCAGGGTGGGTGGGGAGAGAAGGAGGGCACAGACAATTAGGGGTGTGCCAGGCCCCTGAGGGCCTCTTATTCCAACGGCTTGTAAGACGGGCACTTCAAATGAGAAATCTCAGGATTCAGTCAGAATAGAGCTGGGAGAGACCTTTGGAGGTCTTCTAGTCCAACCCCCCCTACTCAAGCAGGGGAGACCAGTCCAGACGAGGGGCTGTCCAGTCTCTTCTTAAAAACCTCCAGTGATAGAACAGCCACAACCTCCATTCCACTGATTTAAGAGTTCTCACTGATGGCTTCTCTCCTGGATTAGTTTCCATTCATTATTCCTTGTCTTCCCTTCTGGGGCTTTGTAGAGTAAGTTGACCCCCCCCCCCCCTCTTCTTTGTGACAGTCCCCCAAATACTGGAAGACTGCTATCATGTCCCCCCCAGTCCGTCTTTTCTCTAGACTAACTCTAGACTAACTCCCCCCACCAAAAAAACATAAAATTGGCCAAGTCTCACTTAACAACCCTCTTGCTTAACAATGGAAATTTGGCCGCTCCGTTGTGGTCATAAGTCAAGGACCACCTGTACTCACAATTCCTGGCCTCGTGGCTGGCAGGCAGGTGGGCGCAACCCCCCTGCCCACCCCACCCCCCCCAGGAGGAGCCGATCCAAGGCTTGGATAAGAGAACAGGCCGGGCTTCATTTCTCCAGCTGGATCCGGATCGGCTGTTTGTGATCAGGGGGCAGAAGTGACTCAGAGGATCCGGTTTCAAGTCTCATCGGAAGGTTTGCCCCACCCGTCTCTGCTGAGTAAGAAAGCTGAGGTGTTGCCAATCCTGCAGAGATAGGAATCCGGACCATAGCGGGGGTTTTTTTTTTTTTTTCCACCAGCTTTGGTGGGAAGCGTCTCCCTTAATCCCCTGGGCTCCTGATGCCAATCTGGATGGTGTCAGAAGGAGGACCCGAAGCGCGTACAGAGCGCTGTTCTCGCCTGATGTGCTAAGATTTAGGATACCGTCATAGCACATCAGGACAGGTGATTGAGAGAGACCCAGGGTGTCTTCTGAAGCAAAACAGCTTTTTCTTCACCCGGGTTCCTTCCTCCACGGACCACGAAATCAGCAAAAGATCAAGAGTCACTGGTCCCGTGGCAAGTTTTTACTTTGCACACTTGCGTTTTCTTTGCTGTGCTTTGATTGACATCCTTGGATTTACACCGGGAATGTCAAAAACTGGCAGCTTTAAAGATCCGTGGACTTCGACTCCCAGAATTCCCCAGCCAGCATGGATGTAAATCAGGGAGTTGTAGTCTGGCTGGGGAATTATGGGTGTTGAAGTCCACCTATTTTAAACTACATTGGCTGGGGAATTCTGGGTGTTGAAGTCCACTCCTCTTAAAGCAGGCTGGCTGGGGAATCCTGGGAATTGAAGTCCACCCATCTATCTTAAAGCATATTGGAGGGGAATTCTGGGTATTGAAATCCACTCCTCTTAAAGCAGGCTGGCTGGGGAATTCTGGGAATTGAAGTCCACCCATCTATCTTAAAGTATATTGGAGGGGAATTCTGGGAGTTGAAGTCCATTCCTCATAAAGCACGCTGGCTGGGGAATCCTGGGGGGTTGAAATTCACCTATCTTAAAATACATTGGCTGGGAATTTTGGGAGTTGACATCCACCCATCTTAAAGTTGCTGCGATTGAGATGCCCTGTCTTGCACCTTAATAAATTCTGGAATATCCAATCATTTAATCCTAAGATTGTCTTCGTCTTTCTCTCTCTCTCTCTCTCTCTCTCTCTCCCAGATCACATTTTTGGAAATCCATCACCCAACCACCTTTACCGTCATGGCAAACCGAGGCCCTGCTTACGGACTCAGTCGGGAGGTTCAGCAAAAGATCGACCGACAGTATGATCCTGAGCTGGAACAGATTCTCATCCAGTGGATCAAGGCCCAGTGTGGGCCAGACATCGGGGAGCCTGAACCGGGCAAAGACAATTTCCAGAAATGGCTGAAAGATGGCACGGTGAGAAATTATTATTATTATTATTATTATTATTATTATTATTATTATTATTATTATTATTATTGCTACGTTGCCTCTATTCTTTTCCCTCTGCTTGCTCTCACTGTATTGGATGAAGCAGAAATGGCTCTCGAAAAATTATTTTAGTCAAATCCACCGTGGAGTTGGCGAAAGGGTGGAAGATTTAAAGCAAAAAAAAAAAAAAAAAGAAAGTACATGAATGAAGCCCACCCACGTTGGGAAAATTGTAAGGCCTAAAGGGAAGAATTTGCATTAAAAAATAAGTTCTAACAGCTCTTGTTAAATTAGTTATATAAAGTCCGGGGAGAGGCATGGAAAGGACTCCAGATGTTGATGCAAATATAAATAGTTTGAAACTCTCTTGTGGGCTTTTTAAATAAATCATTAAAAAAAAAAAGGCTAGGCTACTATTATGGAAGCGTTAGTGCAAGCCATAAAGCAGAGCAGATTTTTAGAGCCACGCTAATAAGCAACTTATTCTTTGGCATTCAGACACAAAACCACCATTTGACTGATCATTTACTGGAGAAAAAGAGGGTTGTTTTTTTAGATTCACACTTTTCTAATAGGGATTAGCAACTTCTCCCTTGACATTTAGACACAAAATCACCATTTGACTCATCACTTAGTAGAGAAGAGATTTTTTGATGCCTCTTTTTTTTAAAAGGGACTAGCAACTTGATATTTAGACACACACACAAAATGACCATTTGACTAATCATTTTGTAAAGCTTTATGGCAGAGACCTCAAATCTGCCATAAATCACCCCCCAGAGTATTATGCATCTGGTTTTTTGGCTCAAGGAGACCAACTCGATCTGGTTTTTGACCCTTGGACAGAGAAGTTAAGACAATCCGCAAGGGGAATGAGGAAATTAAATGTGCGGTGCTTCCTGTTCTCCTTAGGTACTCTGCCGGCTCATCAACAGCCTGTATCCGAAGGGCCAGGGGCCCGTGGCCAAGATCCAGTCTTTCACCATGGCCTTCAAACAAATGGAGCAGATTTCTCAATTCTTACATGCGGCCGAGAAGTACGGCATCCTGGCGTCGGACATTTTCCAAACGGTGGATTTGTGGGAAGGTATGTTTCAAAAAGAAAGAGCCGAGGCCATCAAGCATTGGTGCTTCTAGCAACAAGCTGGCTGGACTTAGAAAACCCACCTGCTATTTACACTATTTTGTCTTTAGGGGACCGGAGGCTAAAACATATGAAGGATGGTTGCTGGAACTGGGCATGTCTAGTGTGATGAAAAGAAGGGCTAAGGATGACATGATAGCTAGCAGTCTTCCAATATCTCAGGGGCTGCCCCAAAGAAGAGGGAGTCAAGCTATTCTCCAGAGCACCTGAGGGCAGGACAAGGAGCAATGGGGGGAAACTAACCAAGGAGAGAAGCAACTTAGAACTGAAGAGAAATTTCCTGACAGTGACAACAATCAATCAGTGGAACAACTTGCCTCCAGGAGCTGTAAATGCTCCAATATTGGAAGTTTTTAAAAAGATGTGGATAACCGTTTGTCTGAAATGGTGTAGGGTTTCCTGCCTAGGCAGGGGGTTGGTCTAGAAGACCTCCAAGGTCCCTTCCAACTCCGTTAGTCTATATTCTATCCTATCCATAAGTCCCAAGTTGGGCAATGAGAGGTTGAATTCTCTGCTTCTTTTAAAAAAGATAAAATTTTTAAAAGAGTTTTAAAAGGGTTTTTTTTTTTTAAGGGTGCTTTGCTGTCCCGCTCTCTGTAGTCATCAGAAACCAGGAAAAAAGAAAAAGAAACCAGAAATTAGTTGTTGTTTTTGTAAGTTATCCCGAACACACACACAAAATGGCTGCCAGATAAAGAGAGGTTGAATTTACATCGGTGGATCTTCCTTTGTGATATTTTGAGCAGCTATTTCAAACTGATGGATGATTTATACCGTTAAAAGGGCACATTTCTAGGAATCGCAGAGTTCTATTCCATGGCAGTGGCTAGGGAATTCTGGGAGTTGAAGTCCACCCATCTTAAAAGCATTCTGGCTGGGGAATTCTGGGAATGGAAGTCCAGAAATAATAAAATATGCTGGCTGGGGACTTCTGGGTCCACACATCTTAAAGCGGTGAAGGTTGAGAAACACTGTTTCATGCAAAGTCTATTTGAGCTATCGTGGGGTATCTTTATTTTGCAAATTCTTCTCTTTCTTTTTTCTGTGCATTTAAGGGAGATGAGGCAGCCTGCTAAAAACTGGCCTATTTGCAGTTTTCTCTTAGTTGCATACTGTCAAGTTTCGACCCAAAGTCATTTTTGTAGCATTAAATGTTTTGATGCTCACTTGTTTTTGTTTGTTTTCAAAAGGTATCTGATTTTAATGAATGTTTTCAAAACTACAATGCTGTTTGGATTTTATGTTGCAACACTTACGGGGAAACGAAGCACTTGTTTTGTTTTTAAGGAATGGCTAGAAACTAAATTTCTCTTTTTCCTTTCACTGGGAAATCTGAGAACTGGGGACAGAATGGGCAGAGGCCAATAGTGATAGTCCTCGTTTTACCACGATAATTGAACCGAAAATGGCCAAATTGCTAAGCAAGACCAGTTGCTCAGTGAGTTTTTTTGACCCGGTTTATGACTTTTCCTGCAGCAGTTGTCAAGTGAATGACTGTGGGGAGAAAGGTTGTGACGTGGAGCCACACTCGCCTGCCTCGCTTAGCGACAGAAATTTTGGGCACCATCGTGGTCATAAGTTGAGGACTGCCTATATAATATACAGATCAGTCCTTGGTATTCTTGGAAAGCTGTGCGAAGGGCCGAATGTGAGAAAAAGGTTCAAGGTTTTTGAATCCTTCTGCAGAATGCAAGCGATTGTGAGAATGAGGTTAGGATTTGAAGTCCAGTGGACTGGAAGTCTGTAGAGATCCAGTCGTGTAGAGACTCCGTCGTGCTTGCCCCAGCGGCGTTTTTTCAGGGGACAACTGGACCTTTCTTGTTCTTTGTTTGAAGAGGTTTTGCTTCTCATCCAAGAAGCTTCTTCAGTTCTGACTGGATGGTGGAGAATGGAAGGATTGATATTCCTTGCAGGCAGCTGGTCATTTGCATCCTTTCAGAGGGTTGTTGAGGCCACTTGGAGGTTCATCTGTGTCCTTAGGGTCACCTGAGTGGTGCAAATAGGGTGGGGAGCCTTCTTGGATCTGCTGGAACCACTCAGGTGACCCTGAGGATACAGATAAGCCTCCAAGTGGCCTCAACGACCCTCTAAAAGGAGGCAAATGACCAGCTGTCTGCAAGGAGTGTATAAACCCTTCCATTTCCCCGACATCTAAATCAGAGCTGAAGAAGCTTCTTGGATAAAAAAACGAAACGTCTTCAAAGAAAAAAAAAACAAAGAAAACCCAGTTGCCTCGTGAAAAAACGCACTTTTGGGACAATGGACTGGAAGCGACGCTGGAAAACCCTTCCTGACCTCTTTCCACCCTGCAGGGAAGAACATGGCCTGCGTTCAGAGGACCCTGATGAACCTGGGCGGTTTGGCAGTCTCCAAAGACGATGGCTTCTTCGTGGGAGACCCCAACTGGTTCCCCAAGTAAGTGGGCTTGTCAGCCAGGTTTCTGTATTGATTGGAAAGCCAAGCGTGGGCACCAGGGTCTGCCTGGGGTATTTTATTATATTTTATCAAGAGAATGGATATGACTGCGCTCAGGATGATTCTGGGCGGCTTGCGGAATCAACGCTCCAATTAAACCTTACTCTTTGACGACAACAATCACACCAGCCACAATGAGTGGGTGCACACCAGCCACAATCTCCCTGGGGAGGGTCCCCCAGGCCTGTTGGCAGAACCAGGTCTTCCTAATCCGGAATAGAGGTGGTATTCAATAGGAGCCTCTGTGGCACAGTGGTTAGAGTGCGGTACTGCAAGCTGCTTCTGCTGACTGCCGGCTGCCTACAATTTGGCCCTTCAAATCCCACCAGGCTCCAGGTTGACTCAGCTTCCCGTCCTCCCGAGGTGGGTAAAACGAGGAGCCAGATGGTTGGGTGCAATAAGCTGACTCTGTCAACTGCTTAGAGAGGGCTGCGAAGCACTATCAAGTGCTATAAGCCTAGGTGCTATTGCTATTCAGCCAGTTCGGACCGGTTCTGGAGAACCAGCTGTGTAAATTTTGAGTAGTTCAGAGAACCGGCCAATGCCGTCTTTGACTGGCCCCGCCAACCCCATCTATTCTCCGCCTCCCATTGAGTCCCAGCTGATTGGCTGGGTCTCCTTTGGTTGTCCTGCGCAGGAGAACGGAGCTGGAAAGCAGGCTAGTGGGGTGGGGAGGGGTTTTTTGCAGTATCCTTCACCCTGCCACGCCCACCAAGCCATGGCATGCCCACAGAACCGATAGTAAAACAAATCTGAGTCCCACCACTGATCAGGAAAGATGTCGTGGGAAGGGAGCCACCACGAAGAAGGCCCTTCTTCCGGATTCCACCAAATAGAGCATCGTAAAGAGAGGGGGCCCCAACCTCCCCTGCCCCCCCTCTCGGGTGGGTGGGGGGGATGTAACTGGCCCCAAGCCAGGTAGGGCTTCGAAGGTGACAACCAGCATCTTGAATTGCACAGGTAGCCCTCCACTTACGACCACAGTTGAGTCGTCGTTGAGTGAGTTTTGTCCCACTTCACAGCCACTGTTGCCCAGACGTTAATCACTGCAGTCGTTAAGGGAATCGTACGGTCATTAAGTGAATCTGGCTTCCCCCATGGACTGGGCTTCTTGGAAGATAGCTGGGAAGAAGTTTGCAAATAGCGATTCCATCTCCCCGGGAGAGTTCAATTGTCATAGATGCAGTCAGTCCTTGAGTTAAAACAGTTCATTTAGTGGCCATTCAAAGTTACAATGAACAGCACTGGAAGGAAAGGGACTTATTTTTCCTCACTCTTCCTCACTTACGACCATTTTTCCTCACTTACAACCGTCGCAGTATCCCCCTGGTCACATGATCAGAATCTCAGGACGCTTGGCAACGGGTTCATACTTATGACTGTTGCTTGGGTCACCAATGTCACGTGATTTCCCCCGCTTTGCTGAGCTTTTTGCCAAGCGAAATCAATGGGGAATCCAGATTCGCTTAACAACCGTGTTACAATTTACCTGCTGCGGCGATCCACTTAACAACGCAGGCAAGAAAAGTCATAAAATGGGGCAAACCTCACTTAACAAACATCCCACTTAACAACATAAATGTTGGGCTCCGTTGTAGCTGTAAGTCCAGGACAACCTGTACATACCTGCTGCCCGGCATCCAAATTTTGATCACGTGACCGGGATGCTGCGATGGCTGCTGAAGCGTGAAAAATATCATAGAACTCTTTTTTCAGTGACGTCGTCACTTCAGCCCGTCACTCAACGAAGGGTCGTAAGTCGAGGACCCCCCGTATTGCTGTCCCTTGAGGTGCCCGCCTTTCCCCTTGGGGTTTCTTCCTTAAACTACCATTAAGCCAGCATCGCCTTCCAACCTGGGAATTTCGCTGTCTTCGTTAAGACTCTTTTCTTTTTTTTCCCCTGTTTGTGTTGCTTAGGAAATCGCAGGAGAACCGCCGAGCCTTTTCGGACAACCAACTCCGAGAGGGACAGAACGTCATCGGGCTGCAGATGGGGACGAACCGAGGGGCTTCCCAGGCGGGCATGACGGGCTACGGGATGCCCCGCCAGATCCTTTGAGATCCCGGCCATCCCGGCCTTCCCCTTCGCCTCCTCCAATATCTTCCTTTCTTTTCTGTTCTTTTTGTTTTTTCCAGAGAACTTTCCGAGTTTCTTTTCCAAGAAACAATCCTTTGGGATTCTTCCTTTTTTTTTTTCCTCCAGATTCCTTTTGACCATTTTTTAAATATGACAACAAAAATTCCTCTAGGGTTTATTCGGTCGTATCTCCCCATTCCTGCTTTTCCTGCCTCAGCCGAGAATTACTTTCTCCCCTGCCTTTCCATCGTCTCACGACCCTTCATTTCTCCAAGGATGCCCAAATCTTGAGATATATATATATATATTCTCCCCACACACCCTTTTCCATCCATTCGGGACCAATTCTTCTCCCATCTTGCCTGCCTTTCTCCAAACCTCCGAAAAAGCACTTTCTTTGGAACCAAAACCCAGGGTCGCACTTTTCTTCTGGACCAAAATTATTTTCTAAAAAAGAAAGTCTTATCTAAAGTTTCAGGGGACTTGTTTTGCTTCATTCCAAAATACCCATTAGATGCTCTTTAGATGGTGAGCTGCACTCCTGCGTTTCTTCATTTGGGGTGAATTTTTGAGGGTCCTGCACTCACGCCCACCCCAATCTGAAAAAAAAAATAGGTGATTCATTCCTTTCTCCCAAAAGTAACCCCTGGGGATCTGGGTTGTTGGAAGACCCCTATCTGGGTTCATCTTTTTGAGGAGGGGGGTGTTAAGAGGGGACACAACCGTGCAGCTGAGTCTGCTGTCATCTGTTTATCTTGCAAAAAAAAAAAAAAAAATCCTTAAATCAGTCAAGGAGGAGAAGAGGGGGGAAGACCAGCCTTGGGGTACCCAGATCCATGGTGCTGCCTTGCCTGTATTCACCCTCCACCGTTCGGCCCAGGTGTTTTGGTCTTGGCCTTCGGGTGTTTTGTGGCAAAGCCAGAAGTGACCTTTGAAACGGGCGTGGAAAGTATTCTGCCTCAAGGCTCTTGATAAAGAAATAAAGATTGCTCAATTCTTTTGTTTATGAGCCTACGTTTGCTTGTCTTTGGATCTGCCGCTCAGATAGAGCTTTGGGGACCTTCCCATGGCGTCCTTCGACTACCCTTCCCAGCAACATCTAGTGGGCCTTCCCCACCGCCCCCAGGTCTTCTTGGTTGCCGGCTGGATTTGGACATTGTTTTCAGACCCCCTCGGAAGAAAAATATTAATTCTCCGGGCGGGCTGATAAACTGAGATTCAGAATAACGTCAGCTGGTGCTCCATTCAAAAAATCCAAGAAATAGTTAAGACTCCATTAATTAGAGAAAATATATCTTTTAGTGGAAATCAAGTGGTAGCATCATCAAAGGAATTCCGAATCTTGAGAAAATGAGCGCGTAAATCACATATGCAAAGTTGATGGCAACGGTCCCACCCACAATAATTCAAGCTGTCCATCCAATTAAAAGGTGTATATAATGTCATGTGGGCATCTTCAGGTGGTGATGTGGCATTTGCCCGTTGACATATTTTGATAAAGAGGTGTGCTTGCACATAGCATGAGAAAGCATAAACAAGAAGCTTCCCCCAACGACTTATACAGTTTATTCTGAAACCTCCAGCTCGCTTCCCATAACTATTTCACCTCTTCCCACCCCCATTACTTACGACAGCCGAAAGATGAAAAGCAAAGGAAAGAAACCTTGAAGGCTGACACCCAGCCAGGCAGAGGCTTGAAAGCCTACGCAAATCCCAGTTTGCTAACAGGGTCAGGCAGAGGCGATGGTGGGTGGGGTGGGGGGGTTAAGAGCACACGGGGGGGGGGGGAACCCCTCCTGATGAAATTCGTCTCGGGGTGGTGGTGGTGATTTAATTTTTGCCATCCCCTGTGCAACCCGTCCGGCCCTTCGTGCAAGAAACGACATTGCTAAAGTCTGGCGATTTGATTTGCAACTGCGGCAGCTTCCTGTTTTAAAATACTTCTATGGAAACAATCAATTGGAAAACAGGATACACAAGGGAGGGAAGTGGGGGGGGGGGGTGCCTGGGAAATGTTTGGGGGGGCTTTGCCTAATGCCTGCAGGAAAACAATTGGAAGCCTTCACAAAGGCTTCATAAGCCTAGATGGTTGAGATCTAAAAGCCAAGGGGGGTGGTTGTTTTTTTAAAACCGTCCTCATTGACCAAATGACTTGAAGTCTGTGCGTGTGCAGACATGCACAAACTTGTTTTTAAGAGGAGACTAGACGGTCACTTGTCTGAAATGGTATAGGGTCTCCTGCTTCGGTAGGGGGCTGGACTAGAAGACCTCCAAGGTCCCTTCCGGCTCCGATGCTGATTTTTTTTGCTAGGCAATTGTGCCTTTCAGGAAGGAGCATCTACAGACGCCCCTCAGTGTACAACAACAATTGAGCCCAATTATTTTTTTGTTGCGAAGCAGGGCAGTTGAATGAGTTTTTGCCCCGTTTTACGTCCTTGAAAAGTTACTAGCACGATGAACAAAACGAATCTGGGTTCCCCCTTGAGACTGCTTGTCAGGAGGACGCAAAAAGGGATCACTGCAACCGCCGTAAATACAGGACGATGGCCAAACGTTTGGATGTTGATCGAGGGACCGCTGCCGAGGAGGCTACAATGGGCGTAAGTGTGAAAAATGGCCTTAAGTCCACTTTCTTTCAGTGTCGGCATAACTTCGGAACAGTCATTAAAGGGCTGTAAGACTTTTTGTCAGTCAGGCTGCTGCTTTTCGGCGCCCAGATTAGATTCCCCAACTGGCTGGCATTGATTCAGCCCTGTTTTTGACCCAGAAGGCCTCTCAGCGGGAGCCGAATCAATCACTGGCCTGATATATTTATTAGCCATGCATAATACTTGTTTAATAAAGGCGCCATCCAAACTTCTCCCCCCGGCCCCCCCGCTCCCGGCGCTTAATCTGAAGGCTCCCGATTGCCAATTAATTTCTGTTCCCATCACGCTCTGCCAACCTGTTGCAATATGTCTACCCTGGCTGTACTTGCGTAACCAGGTTAAAGGTTTTTCCTTTTCCTGTTAAACCTACAAATCCGTGCAAAGCTGCTTTTTCTGCCCTTCGCGAAGGGGGACGAATCTACAAACGGGTCTGGGGGCGAATTATTTTAAAAAATTGTTCCCGGCTGTATTACTTTACGAGCAACTCCAGGTGGTGAACGTATCTCATGATGCCTTTCTCCTGCTATTTTTTTTTTCCCCACGACAACCCTGTGAGGTTGGGCTGAAAGAGAGAAGGAGGGACTAGGCCAAAGTCGCCCAGCTGACTTTCATGCTTAAGGTGGGGCTAGAATTCCCCGTCTCCTGGTGAGCGGCCCAAACTCACCCAGTCGGCTTTCATGCCAAAAGCAGGATTAGAACTCCCCGTCTCCTGGTGAGTGGCCAAACTCACCCATTTTGCTTTCATGCCAAAAGCAGAACTAAAACTCACCATCTACGGGTGATTGGCCCAAAGTCACCCAGTGGGCTTTCATTCCAAAAGCAGGATTAGAACTCCCCGTCTCCTGGTGATGGGCTCAAACTCACCCAGTCAGCTTTCACACCTACAGTGGGACTAGAACTCCCAGTCTCCTGGTGATCGGCCCAGAGTCACCCGGTCGGCGTTCATGTCTAAGGTGGGGCTAGAACTCCCCATCTCACGATGACTGGCCAAGAGTACCCAAGGCAGCTTTCATCTTTCAGGCAGACCTAGAACTCCCAGGCACCTGGTTTCTAACCTTCGCCACTCAACCAAGCTGGTTGTGAAAATTCAATGCATTGCGTGAACCCCCAAAATGGGCAAAATTAAGGCTATTTGGCAAGTTCAGCTGCTAAAAGTTGCAACTATATTGTGCAACCTGCTTCTAAAGATTCCCACAAGAGCAAATTTTAACTTTCCAGAGTTTTTTTTTTCTTCAGGTACTGAACAAACACGTGAAGTCATGTGCACGCATATATGTGTGTAAAGCCTCCATACTAGAGTCAATAGGAAGGAAGGAGGGGCCATTGTCTTCCTCCCAAGGCTTTTAACAGATTAACAGAGTTCGAAGGGACCTTGCAGGTTATCTAGTCTCACCCCCCCACCCACCCACCCAAGCAGGAGACCCTACACCATTTCTGAGTTATCTCAGCTGTTCCCTATTTGTACATATATGTCCATTGTCCTCAACCAGGAAGTGAAGGTTTTTTTTTTAATTTATCAAATTTATTGGCCGCCCATATTATCGTAAGGTAACTCCGGGTGGCTGAAGCCAAGATTAATGGGCACTTCCATCTAGCCTGTGACCTTTGGTTCCTGGAAAATACAATCTTCTCCTGCATGACCTTCTTTTGTGGAAGAAGAACATAGCATAGAATAACCTTTATTTGTCCTTTTTTTCCCCCCCTGTGGGACTCTGGCACCCATTAAAAATGAAATTCTGCTGCCTGCTCTCAAAATAACACACACACAGATACGCTATATACATACAGATGTTTATACCTACACCCGAACATATAAATACATACATATAAATATTAATCACTGTCCATCTTGAATACATAGCGGAAAGAGGAAGTTTGAGAGTTCACAAGGTTGATAGAACTGTGGCTGAATCTGGATGTTCCACTTCAGGTACCACGGAGCCACAGTCGTGAACAAGGACGTGTATCAAGGTTGGAAGGGACCTTGGAGGTCATCTAGTCCAATCCCCCGCTCGAGTACAAGACCTATACCGTTCCGGACAAACGGCTGTCCGATCAGTGAATCCAAAAAGATCCAGAGACAAGCCAAAGATGGTTAAACTATCCTTCCCAGATGTCTATGGAGTCAGAGCCGAAGAAGCTTCTTGGACGAAAAGAAAGAAAGAAAGAAAGAAAGAAAGAAAGAAAGAAAGAAAGAAAGAAAGAAAGAAAGAAAGAAAGAAAGAAAGAAAGAGAAGGAAGGAAGGACGGAAGGAAGGAAGGAAGGAAGGAAGGAAGGAAGGAAGGAAGGAAGGAAGGAAGGAAGGAAGAAAGAAAGAAAGAAAGAAAGAAAGAAAGAAAGAAAGAAAGATATATACTGTATTTCCCCTTCTCTGCCCTTTTTTCTTTCTTTTTTCTATTTTTCTAACTTTTCTTTTCTCTGCACACGTACCTCAAAATGAAACTTAAATAAAAATGCCTTTAAAAAAAATTAAAAAAAAAAACCTATCAAGATGGAGTGAACAATGTTCCTCTAACCACAACTTTTCTTCTAATTGGATACTGTTTGGATTCGGCGCTGTCCACAAGGCCCGCCTCAAGTGGCAGTGAGTTCCACCTCAGCTATGTTCCCTACTCAGCACAATCCTTGGCTAAGGCATCTGGCCGCTGACCCTAATTAGCAGGGATATTAAATTGGGAGGCTGGACGGAAGCCTTCCCTCCTTTGATCCTCGCCGGCGTGCTTTGCAAAGTTCTTCGTCAGAAGAAGAAGGCGGCGGAGGAATTATAAACCAGGTGGGAATGCGAGAAGGAACGATCCGGTGAGCAAACAGTTATGTGGAAGGTTACACCCGAGTGTTTGGTGGGGCGATTATCATAATTTGGGACAGGTTTGTCCCGCCTTTGTTTGTGCTTTGGGGTGTGTGTGCGTGTGTGCGCATATTGGCTGGGCCAGGCTTTGCACTTGGATCAGTGTTTCCTCCGTTTTAAACACGGGGGTGCACGCCCTAGTGGCTAGTCATATAGTCCTGAAGGCATATTCTGGATGGCAAAAGACACAGGGAAATTGCTCTATTTCAGCTCGGCGTTAAATTAGCGCTCCAAAGCAAGATGCCCTTGGCGTACGGCTTAGTTTTTCCCAATTAAAAAAAAAGAAAACTCAATTAAAAGCAACCACGTCCAGCTCATTAATCTCGGGAAGGGACCAACCACTGATGAGAGAGAGGGCCACCCCGTCGGTTTCAGAGACAGAAAACCAGGACAGAGAGCAAAGCTGCATGAGTCACTTCCGGCCATTCATACAGGGGGGAAATTGTACGAGGGTATAGTTGGGGCTGAGTAGACCTGGGACCTGTCTGGACGAAGGAGTAGGAACAAAAACAAACGAAAGGTAGCCGGGCCCTAATCCAGGTGCTTAAGGAAGAACCAACTGTCCTCAAGACAGTTCAAACGTCTTTTGAGTTTTTCGCTTTCCACGTAGAGTCTCAGGCTTGAAAGGGACCTTGGAGGTCATCTAGTCCAACCTCCTGCTCGAGCAGGAGACCTGACTCCATTCCGGACAAAGGGGTCGTCCAATGTCTTTTGGGAAACCTCCAAGATCGGAGGCACCCACAACTCCGAGAGGCAAGTTCCATGGATTAAATGTTCTCACGGTCAGGAAATTTCTCCTTCGTTCCAGCTCACTTCTCTCCTGGATCAGTTTCCATCCGTTGCTTCTTGTCCTGCCTTCAGGGGCTTTCAAAAATAGGCTGACCCCCCTCTTCTTTGGGGCAGCCCCTTAAATATGGGAACACTGCTATCAAGTTACTTCCCCCTAGTTTTTTGTCCCTCTTTGAATTTAACAGTAACAGAATAATGGAGTCAGAAGGGAGGTCTTCTAGTCCAGGGATCGCCAACCTTTTGGACCTCAGGGACCACCAAACTCATCATTTTAAATCCCGCGGACCAGAGACCCTGGGAAAAATCCCCCAAAAAGTCTGCAGGAAAATACCCCACCCCGATTTCCGACAGATCGATCGTTCTTTATTTGGGATTGCAGGATACCGTCTCCAGATCCGTTCTCGGGGGGAAGAGAGAGAGAGAGAGAGACTTTTGGCTTCATGCAAGGAAAACAGCAGAAGCAGCAGAAGTCTTTCTTTCTCTCCCCCAAACTCCGCCAGGAATGAGTCTTGGTGAGACTTGTCATGCCAGCGCAGCCTCTTGGAGCAGGAGGCCTTGCAGGGTCCCAAAGACTCATTTCTGGCGGAGTTCGGGGGAGATAAAGAAAGACTTTTGCTGCTTTCCTTGCATGCAGCCAAAAACAGAAGAAGAAAGAAGTGGAAAGAAGCAGACAGGTGGCCAGGCCAGGCGCATGGGGGGCAAGTCCCCCCCACCCCCACCCTTTCTCCCCTCCTCTTACTACCTCGTGTTGTTCACAATGCAAGTGACGTTAAGCCTCTTGTTCCCACACAGCCTGGATTAATTGCTTTGGGGGTGACATTTCTCTGTGAACCACCAACGTTTTCTCACGGACCACGAGTGGTCCCCAGTCCACTGGTTGGTGACCGCGGTTCTAGTCCGAACCTCTGCTCCAGCAGGAGAGACTATCCCATTTCAGACAAACGGCTGTCCAGTTTTCTTCTTAAAACCCCCCACTGATGGGAGAACCCACATCATCTGCAGGCAGTTGATTATTCCCAATCTCCTTAATTCTACCTTGGCTCTCTCCTGGCTAAGTTTCCATCCGCTGCTTCTTGGCCCCCTCTTCCCTGTGACAGCCCCCCTCAAATATTGGAAGGCGCCGATGACGTTCCCCCTCCCCTCTCCCCAGTCCCTTGGCCCTCTTTAAATTCCCTAAACCAGGGGTCTCCAACCTTGGCCCCTTTAAGACGTGTGGACTTCAAGCTTTGCCAGCTGAGGAATTCTAGGCGTTGAAGTCCACACGTCTTAAAGCGGCCAAGGTTGGAGACCCCTGTTCTAAAACACGGACATAGAAAAATCCTTTTGGGGGACGGGGGGGGCAGGGGGGGTTTAACATCACACTGGCAAGGGCTCCGAAATTGCAGAGGGGCAGCTTGGACTCCCATGCTTTGAGGAAAAAAAAAAACAGAGTGGGCCTGCCTGTCCTCGTTCTGCAAGGTTGGAGCAGAACTCTGTTGCCCTATTTTTACAGTTTGTACCTGAATTCCTGCCCTTGAACCCTCTCTTAAGCGCCACCTTGCTAATACTGCATCGAGGCCAAATATGCCGCTCGAGGTTGGTTGCCAAAAAAGAAAAAAAGAAAAAAAAAACAGGGGAGCCCAGCCACCAACTGCCCAAGCCGGTTATCGAGCCGGACTTGATTTGTCATTTCAAGTAGCTGCAAAAAGCTGGCAAATAAATCAGGAGATTATAGAACAATGTTCTCTAACCACCACCACCCTTTTTTTTGATTCTCTTTTATTTGCATTTTTTTCTCCCCCTTTGAGGAAGAAAGAAAATGAATTAACCCACATTCGTGGTTCATTAAATAAACAGAAATCTGTTTGTGTTTGGGGGGGCAGGGAGGGGGGGGAGGGAGGGAGGGAGGGGGGATAACCTTGCTTTATATCTGGCTTTAGGCTGTTCATCCTTCCCTGCCAGCAGCTCAGAGGCAGGTCTACAGGTAGTCCTCGACTTACGACCACAATTGAAGCCAAGGTTTCTGTTGCTAAGCGAGACGTTTCAAGGAGTTTTGCCCCCGTTTTATGACCTTTCTTGCCACCAGTGTTAAGTGAATCGCTGCACGTTGTTCAGTTACCCTAAAAGAGGACCTGACCTGGGGGGCCCACATTGCAGCCCTGGTCAAAAGGGCCCAGCAGAGATTACACTACCTGAGGCTTCTCAGGAAACAACAACGGAATGGAAAACTGCTGGTGACCTTCTACCGCTGCACCAGAGAGAGTATCTTAACTCACTGCACCTCTGTAGGGTTTGCCAATTGCACGGGGGCAGATAGGACAGCGCTCCAGAGGGTGAATGTCATGGCCCAGAGGATCCTGGGTTGCCCTCTCTCCTCTTTGGAAGAGCTTTAGAGCTCCCGCTGCCTTAAGAAAGTTCAAAACATCCTCAAAGATCCATCTCATCCTGGACACCCTTTTTTTGAACTATTATCATCTGGCAGACGGTACAGGATAATCATAAAAACAAGGACAAATAGGCTGAAAAACAGCTTCTACCCCAGGGCAGTAACTCTTTTGCATTCTGCTGCAGAGTGCAGTCTTGGTGCGGTGTTGGGGGTTTCCGGTTCAATGTGTGAAGGGTGAAGGATGTGCGTTTGTGTTTTATTTTCAATGTGCACTGAAGATGGTGCTTGATTTCGTTGTACGAGGTGCACACTTCACAATTGCGAAGTAAATCTTTGCTTAGGCAGAAGGTCGCCAAAGGGGATCACTCGACCCCAGGACATTGCAACTGTCATAAATGAGAGTCACTTGCCAAGCACCTGAGTTTGGATCAGCTGACCGTGAGGATGCTGCAACGGCCGTAAGTGTGAAAAACAGCCCTAAGTCGCTTTTCTCAGTCGTAACTTTGAACGGTCACTAAATGAACTGTTGTAAGTCAAGGACCACCTGTATATTTAGCTGTATATATTTTAGAACAATTGGTCAACAAAATAGCTCAACTCCCAGAATTGTGGGGAGCACTTTAAAAAACAGACTGCAAAACCCTTTTTAAAACCCCTGCCTGGAGCAGGGGTTGGACTAGAAGACCTCCAAGGTCCCTTCCAGGCCTAGGATGCTACGTTCTGTGTTCAGCAGCTCTCTGCACATGGATTGTTGCATTCTCGTGCCCCTGGTCCCAAGTCAAATTCAGCCCAGCGAACCAATTCTAATATTGCAAGTAAGAAGAATAGGAATTATATCGGCATTGACAAAATCCCCGTCGGTCAATTGCAAAAGGCAGCTTGATTTGGAAGTGTTTACGTCACACGAAGAGACCTTTCACACTGCCCAATGAGATCTGCCTACTCCAGGTTCTTGATACAGGACAAAAATGTCAAACCCACAGCTGACTGTGCAACATATCGTAATCATAATAATTGTACACCATGGGCATTGATAAAATCCCTATCGGTCAATTGCAAAAGGCAGCTTGACTCAGATAGCTGACATCCTGCGATGCTATCTCTAACTTCATCAAACAGTCACATCTGCCTATCCCAGGTCCTTGGGAAAGACTCAATAGCTGGACAAAAATGCCAGACCCAAACATTTGGCTGATTGTACAATGAAACATAATAATAATAATAATAATACATTTTATTTCCCCGTCCTATGAGCCAGCATCTTTAGGAGATGGGATAGGCTAGAAATACGATCCTAAGGCAGAGGCAGGTATTTCTCTCTCTAGGCACGATGAGAATATATCCGCTGAATGTAACTCTGCATTGGCAACAGGAAGGGCACCTGGCCAGTAAACACTTAGCTCCATTCAGTTGTCCACCCCGCAAGGGATTATGAGGTCATTAAACGAAGATGATAGGCCAAAAAGAGACCCTGTTTCCAAAGAGCTAAAATGACAACTCTTTGGAAATAGAGTGGCTGTGACTAGCTGCTGTGAGAAGGTGCGTGCAATGTAGCAGGCAGATTTCCCAAGACAGGCTAGCATGGTTTCACCATCTCTGCACCGAACTTGGCTAGGCGAGAATTGTTGGGCGTCTTGGCAGCTACTTCAGGAAAGGCGGTGAACTGAGGCAGTGGGAAGAGGCAGCAGAGCTGGAGGTGGCCAGGACGAAATTAATTCCCCAAGTGAGACAGGAACTTTGTTAGGCACAGAAAGATGGCCAGAATGAAGAAGGATGTAAAGAGGGTTCGTCTTGGATGAGATACCACCAGGCCACCCCAGGCTATTTGGAAATTTTAGAAGAGAATAGAATGACAGTGTTGGAGGGGCCCTTGGAGGTCTTCTAGTCCAACCCTCTGCTTAGGCAGGAAACCCTATCCCACTTCAGACAAAGGGTTATCCAACATCTTTTTAAAAACTTCCAGTGTTGGAGCATTCGCAACTTCTGGAGGCAAGTTGTTCCACTGGTCAATTGTTCTCACTGTCAGGAAATTCCTCCTTAGTTCTGGGTTTCTTCTCTCCTTGCTCAGTTTCCATCCGTTGCTTCTTGTCCTGCCTTCAGGTGCTTTGGAGAATAGCTTGACTCCCTCTTCTTTGGGGCAGCCCCTGAGACATTGGAAGACTGCTATCATGTCGCCCCTAGACCTTCTTTTTATTAAACCAGACATGCCCAGTTCCTGCAACCGTTCTTCATCTATTTTATCCTCCAGCCCCCTAATCCTCTTAGTTGTTCTTCTCTGCACTCTTTTCAAGAGTCTCAAGATCTTTTTTACATAGTGGCGACCAAAACTGAATGCTGTGTTCCAAGTGTGGCCTTATTACCAAGGTATTATAAAGTGGTATTAACACTTCAGGTGATCCTGATTCTATCCCTCCGTTTATGCAGCCTAGAACTGTGTTGGCTTTTTGGGCAGCTGTTGCACACGGCTGGCTCGTATTTAAATGGTTGTCCACTAGGACTCCGAGATCCCTCTCACAGTTACTACTACATATACTGTACCACCTATACTGTACCTGTGCATTTGATTTTTCTTGCCTGAATGTAGAACCTTGCTTTTTTCACCATTGAATTTCATTTTGTTTGATTGAGCCCAATGTTCAAGTCTGTCAATGTAAAACAGGGGTCCCCAAACTTGGCAACTTTAAGAGTTTTGGACTTCAACTCGCAGAATTCTGGGAGTTGAAATCTGCAAGTCTTAAAGTTGCCAAGTTTGGGGACCCCAATTTAAAAGAACATCTGTGGAAAAAGTGCAATAGATGCGGGCACTTTGATTTGGGAGAATCTCGGCAGGTAGAGAGGTCGGGAAGCTTCGATTCTTGTTTTTAAACCAGCTTTTTAAACCAGCTTTTTAAACCACCTTTCTTCTACCATGAGTCCCCATCTCTCCAGAATGATACCTTTTCTAGCGTTTCAGAATGTCTTCCAAGCAGGCCACGATAAGAAAAATATTGGGGCTTTATTACTGGTTGGAAAATGAACAAGTGGGTTTGCTTAATATATTTCTACCTGGTTCCTGAATTAAGGCATTTCCAGGTTTACAACATATCCTGGGCCCTCAACAAGCCAACCAAGCAACGTCAACAACTATTTATACTTAAGCAACTACTTAAAGTCCGAAAATGATCTGGTTGGGCAAGCTGTAGAAAAGCCAGGCGGTGCGAACGGGAGGCTACCTAAGTGCCGTTCAAGAACATTTCCGTTGGGCGATGCCAACTCCACCAATTCAGAGAACCAAGATTAATCCGGAAGCAATTCCCGGGTGGAGAAGAGTTAGGCAGAAAAAAACCGAAGACAAAGGAAGAAAAAATGGGGCGGGGGGAGCGGGAATGCGTGAAAAAAATGACCATTTTTCACATTTACAACCATTGCAGCATCACCGCAGGCACGTGATCAAAATTCAGGCGCTTGACCACCGACTCACATTTATGACAGTTGCAGCGTCACACAGTCCCCTTTTGTGACCCTTCTGGACAAGCAAAATCATCGGGGAAGCCAGATTCGCTGAAGAACCGTGCGACTAAATTAACAACTGCAGCGATTCACTGAACGACAGTGGCAAGAAAGGCTGTAAAGTGGGGCCAAGCTCACTTAACAGCCATCTCGCTTAGCAACAGAAATCTTGGGCTGAATTGTGATCGTAAGTTGAGGACGGCCTGTAACTGGTTTTGGGGTTCTGGTGCTGGGGAAGCCTTCGGAAGTCCCTTGGATTGCAAGGAGAGCCAATCAGTCTGACCCCAATGGAAATCAACCCTGAGGGTGCCTTGGAAAGGACGGATCCTGAAGCTGAAGCTCAAAGGCTTTGGGCACCTAATGAAAAGAGAGAAGTTGTTGGAAAAGATCCAGGGAGAGGAGGAACAGCCGACAGGGAGTGGAAGTGTGGCTCCGGAGGCTGTAGAGGAGGCTGGGGAAGGGCAGAGGCCGGCTGGGCAGTCAGAGGAGGACCCAGGCCCATCCCCTCTCCATCCTAGGGCACGCAGGGAGGAGAGGATCAGGGTAAAACGTGGTCTATGGGGGAGGAGAGGGCCTTGATCCTCTTCATGGGCTGCAGCTGTGACAACTGGATAAGAGGACGGACATGCGTATGGGCCAGTGCTGGAAACAAAGCATGGAAATATCTCTAGTTTATGGTTCCTCTCTGAGTTTGGCGTCCTTCCCAGTGTGTGTTCCGATATCTGTGGACGTCCTCCAGCCCTTATCTTTGTCTGGTTCCCTGAACTGCTTCAGTGTGGTTTGCGTTGTTTTCCCTCTCTATAATTTATAGGCATTTTTAGTTTAAACGGGATTTCCTCCTTTTCATAACTACTTGTGGGGGAGTTTTTTGTCTTCCATCAAAGATATTCGGAGCTTGGAAGCAAAGTGAAGGAATAAAAGGGGCTTCACCTGTTTTTGTGACTGTGTTTATTTTGTATCCCACCCTGGGTCATCACATCCTGCTTGGGCAGGAGGTTGGACTAGATGACTCTACAAGGTCCCTTCCAACTCTGTTAATCTGTTAAGTATCTGTTAAGACGGTTAGGTAGCGTCGTCGTGACGCAAGGAATGTGAATCCCGACACACCCTGGGAGACAACGGTTTAGGGACCACCGGATCGCGAGGTGTCAAACCCGACTTAATGACTGAAGAACAACAACATTTTTTCTGTAGCTAGGGTTCGCCCGAGAACCAATTCGGTAGGGCAGGGCACCAAAGCAGATGCCAGCCAGCCAATGCCCCTTCCTGCAGCTGTTTCATGCATTCCAAGATTTATCTTGGATTAGACACACCAGACAAGATTAGTGAGCTGGAGAATATGAGGAGAAAAGGAAAAAATGAAAAAGAAAATATTTGACTGCAGGGCTGTGCAGAGAGGAGGATGCAAGCTTCGTCTTAAATTAGAAAACAAGATATCCCGAGATATTTCTTTACTTTTTAGTGAACTCCAGAGCGGCTGTTTGTTGAAAAGGAAAACACAGCCGATGAATTCTGGTGCCACCTCATGGCCGAAAAACTGGAGATTTCTGATCAAAAAGTAAAGAGGGATTGCAGTCAGACATCAAAACAGGGGTTCCAGCCAGAGGTTTTGTGGGGTGAATGCCAGGAAAATGGCCTTAGCTGTAAACGGCTTGAGTATTCTTGCCATAATAAAACAAGGCTGGCCTGAGATGATTGGGGAAGGATTGAAATTAAAAAAAAAACAGAATAAAGTCAAAGATGACCTGAAGTGAATTTCACACAATTGCTTTGTGTCCCTTTCTATACAAGTGGAAAATTTCCCTTTGCACATGGGTATCATTAATAGTGGCATTTCCATAGCAGCCTCCTATAAGTTTTACCAACATCAGCTGTTTCATAGTGAGCTGTGACTGAAATACACCTTGGCCCCAGTACATAATAAGTGTTATCTATATAATTCACGCGACTTATCTATTCGGTGCTGTTTTAACTAAATTGCATTATTTGTTGGACTAAGTACAAGTTTCCTTATTAGTACTAAAACTGTGGGGCCCTTGGTACTCTCTGAACTTGATTATTTTCTTGCAGACGTTTCATTACCCAACTAGGTAACAACATCAGTATTAGAAGAGGGTGGAGTTTGCTGAATGGAAGAGGAGGAAGAAGAGGAAGGTGACTATGGGGTCCTTGATGCTCTCTGAATTTCTCTTATCTTCTTGCAGACATTTCATGACCTAAGTAACGACATCAGAACTAGAAGGGTTTGCTGAGAGGAGGAGGAGGAGGAGGAGGAGGAGGAGGAGGAGGAGGAGGAGGAGGAGGAGGAGGACTGGAATCCTTGATGCTCTCTAATTTTCTCTTATTTTCTTCCAGACATTTCATGACCCAACTAGCTAACATCTTCAGTGCGAGAAGGGAGGGGGTTTGTTTATATACAATAGCTTGGATGTGTTGATGGGAGGTGTGATGTTTTTCCTTGGTAGTTTCTTTAGATTAGACTGTCATTTACTGCTTGTTTGTTTGTCGGAGTTGATAGTTCCTTGATTAGGGTATTGTTAATTGCTTGATTATTTGTCTGGTATTAAGCCCTGCTTATCTAGCTGTTGATTGCTAATGAAGGATGCGGCCTGGTGTTTTGTTTCCTTTTTAGCTTGTTTATTGTCTCTACTGAAGGATGAGAAATTCTTATTTATCTCTATGTACCCGTGGATAGCAGATTTGTCTGAGTACCATGTAGAACGGAATGGGATAGAATTCTTTACTGGTCAAGTGTTCTCGGACACACAAGGAATTTGTCTCCGGTGCACAGCAGTGTCTTTTTGCACAATTTACTAGCATTTTTGGATTTAGCTGTAGGGTGCTCGGTAGCCCAGTTGAAACTACAGTTAAGTCTGGCCACGTATTGTGCAAGCTCAGAGAAAGGCAAGTTCAAAGCTGAGCTGCAAATCTTCTCTTTTAATAGTTCTAAACATTAGTTTTTAGAGTTAATTAAAATGAGTTCTCCTGAACCCTCATTTCTTGGGGTACATTCATCTCTTACACAAAGTTTTCATATAGATAGATAGTAGATAGATAGATAGATAGATAGATAGATAGATAGATAGATAGATAGATAGATAGATAGATTCTTGAGCAAACTTTCCTTTGTTTAATAACCATTTTTGTAGTATCACCCAGAAGGAATTTTTTCCCCAGTTTCATCCCTAAAGTTTTTCTCACCCCAGGGCCTCTGTGAAAAAGATGCCGTCCCACTGATAGGGCACCATCGGTATAGATACCAACACATTTCCTCCAAAACAGACCTTCTACAGGCAGTCCTCGAACTTACGACCACAGCAGAGCCCTAAAATGTCTGTTGCTAAGGGAAGACAGTTCTTAAGTGCCTCCGTTTTATGGCCTTTCTTGCCACAGTTGTTACGTGAATCACTGCAGCTATCAATTTAGTAACACCGTTGTTAAGTCAATTTGGCTTCCCCATTGACAGATCGCAAAAGGGGATCGTGCGATCCTGGGACCCTGCAACCATCATAAATGCAGGTAGTCCTCGACTTACGACCACCCTTGAGCCCAGCATCTTGGTGGCTATGGGAGAAATTTGTTGAGTGAGCTTTGTCCCATTTTTACAGCTTTTCTTACCACTTTTGTTAAGCGAATCATTGCAGTTGTTAAATTAGTAATACCGTTGTTAGGTGAATCTGGCTTTCCCCCTTGACTTTGCTTGTCAGAAGGTCGCAAAAAGGGATCACGTGACATAAATATAAATCACGGTCATAAATATAAACCGGTTGTCAACCATCCGAATGTAAATGAAAAGACCATGGGGATGCTGCAACCGTCATAAATGTGAAAAAAAAAACACTTTTTTTGAGTGCCGTTGTAACTTCGAACGGTCATTAGATGAACCCTTGTAAGTTGAGGACTATCTGTACATGCCAGTTGCTGAATTTTCATCACGTGACCCTGTGGGCTGTGTGGAAAATGGTCATAAATCGCTTTCTCCAGTACCGTCGTAACTTCAAACGGTCCCTAAACGAATGGTAAGGAGGACTACCTGCATTTCCAGGCACGAAGACAAAACACTCAACAGATCTGTTTTTTTGCAGCCACAATGCCTTTCCTGCAGTGGTGGGATTCAATTTTTTTTTTTTACTAAAGGTTCTGTGGGTGTGGCTTGGTGGGCGTGGCCATGTGACTGGGTAGGTGTGGCTTTTTATTTTATTTTGCTTTTTTGCAGCAACTCCTACCCGTTTTTTGGGCCTTTTGGGCCTTCTGGGCCTCAGAGGAGCCTGGGGGGTGGGGGCGGTTTTGCTCCCATAATTTATTTATTTTATTTAGTTTGTCAATTGCTTACAAGATAATAGGTATAAGTAAAAACATAGTTATGAATAAATGGGTACATGTAAGAAAAATAAGAGAAACGATAGGACAGGGAAGGTAGGCACGTTGGTGCACTTATGCACGCCCCCTACAGACCTCTTAGGAAAGGGGTGAGGTCAATAGTAGAAAGACTAAGGTTAGAGTTTTGGGGATTTGGGGAAGAAACCACAGAGTCAGGTAGAGTATTCCAAGCATTGGCCTCTCTGTTGCTGAAGTCGTATTTCCTGCAATCAAGTTTGGTGCGGTTAACCTTGAGTTTGTATCTATTGTGTGCTCTTGTGTTGTTATGTTTGAAGCTGAAGTATTCATCGACAGGTAGGACATTGTATAATTTTATATACTATACTTAGATCGGACCGAAGGCGGCGTAGTTCCAAGTTTTCTAGGTCTAAAATTTCAAGTCTGGTGGCATAAGGTCTTCTGCAACGAGTAGAGGAGTGGAGAACGCTTCTTGTGAAATATTTCTGGACTTTCTCAACTGTGTGGAGAAACAAGGCTCCCCTGATGCTCAGGAAGGCAAAAAATGGAGCATCCTGAGCAATTTTTTGCCTTCCTGGACCTCAACAAGGGGAATCCCGGCACAGCTGATCATACGTACAGCTGATTGTCGGGAGGGGGGGAGAAAGAGATACTTTATGCGAATGTCAGGCAGGTGGGGTGAGCGAGCATCGGGTGGGAGGGCAACCAGGTCAGGGACGTGGCCAGCCAGAACTTACTACCGATTCCGTGTCCCACGCCAAATCCTTGCAACCAGTTCGCCCAACCCGGTGCAAACCGCCACTGCTTTCCTGAATTTCACCATCGCTGTCCAATTCTACTCATGGCGTTTATTTGTGAAATCAAATCTTTCGACACAATCCACGTTTTGTAACGTTGATGATAATAATAATAACAACAAGAGCCTGGCAGGCTGGGAGCTGAGCTGCAGTAAAAAATTCCTGCCACTGCAAGCGCCAGTGCATAAAGTTTAAAATAATAATGCTTTGTTTTGTTTTCAATCGCAACTTCTCATGAATACAGGCAAAACCGTGAGGAAACGAAATAATGCACAGGCTGCATTCACACCAGATAATTAATTATAAGGGCTTTTCGTTGAAAGAAGAGAATTGATTGAAAATTGATTGTTTCTGGGTGTGAGGATTAAAAAGGGACAAAGAGATTGAAAAAAGAATGATAATTACAGTACTGGATAGAAAGAAGGTCAGAAGACATAACATATTGTCATTCATTCTTTTTCTCTTTATCTTTCTTTTTTGTACATAGATTTTACTGCATTGAAAAATTCTAATTTATTTATTAAATTTTTATGCCACCCATCTCGCTTAGAGGCATCTCTGTGTGTGTGTGTGTGTGTGTGCGTGTATTAACAATATTACACACCCACAGACATAGCTCTCCTTTTACCATCCTATAATCCCTTAATTCGAGGTGGAGTCAGTGCAATACATATATATGTATAATTAAAACCTAGAATTTTTCAGTACACCGAAATTACATAAACCAGTAAAAGGTAGAAACTAAGGAAAAAAGAGAAAAGGAAGGGGAATGAAAACTATACATACATTTTTAAAAAGCAGGATAAAAGCAGATAAAAGCATTTAGATAAAACAGCGGAATAGGGAAGGATCATCTAGATTTGAATTGGATTACGTTGGATTAACATTTGTATGTAAACGTATACATATTTATACAGGTATAATAAAAAGGGATTAATCCCCATTGATGCTCATCTGTTTATTATTCTTACACGCATTTATACAAGCATTTTTAGACATGCATATGCAATGCAGAGAAGCGCTGCCTGTATTATATACACTCACCTCTTAGTCGCCTCGAATGTAAACACCCACGTGGCGTTGGCGAGAAAAGAAACATCTCGGAAACTCCGCCTCCCGAGCAGGCGATGCGTCTCTCTGCCATTAGTAGATCTATGCGGACTCGAAATGCCGTTTCGGAGACGGAAATGCCGTTAAAGACGAATTTCGGCCCGACGGGAGAAACGGCGGTTTTTTGACAACTCGAGAGACCCCGTCACCGGTGCGCTCGCTTTTCACTCCGGTCCCGCTCGGGCCGAGAGCGAGCGAGGCCGCGGCCGAGGGGAGCAACGTCTGAGGGAAAAAAAAAAAGAGGGGGGGTTGGAAAGAAAGAAGGGAAATACGTCACTTCCGCCACGCGACTAGTCTCCCCGTCGTCATGGCGCCTGAGAGCGCCGTTGCCATGGCGACCGGTAAACACGCGGAGCCGGGCGGCGGCGGAGGCGGCGGCAGTAGCGGAGATGGTGAGACCCGCCGGAGCTTCATTTCCCCCTCTTCGCCCGAGAAACGCCGGGCTGATCGGCTCATCCGACGACGGGGTACCGTTCAACCCGTGCCTATCCCAGGAGGGCCGTTGTTAAGGAAAGCCGCCCAAGCCCCTCTGGACATGCTCAGAGACCCCCTGCCCATTCCTTAGTACCAAATCATTGCCGCTTTTTAAAATTATTTTGAAATGAATTTTATGGTGTTTTTTTAACGCCCGTCTTAGCCTCAAACTTTTGCGTTGGGCAAAGATCATAAATAGAAATGAATGGGTTATTAGCAGCAGGGTGCTTTAATTCTTTGATATTTCAGATAGTTTTCTTTCTTTCTTTCCTTTCTTCCTCCCCCTTTCCTCCCTTCTTCCTTCCTTCCTTCTTCCTCCCTCTTTCCCTCCCTCCCTTTTCCTTCCTCCTTCCTTCACTCACTCACTCGTTCATTCATTTTATTAGCCAGCCATCCTACCACAGGGTAACTCTGGGTGAATTTGGTTTAATTTAATTTCATAATTTAATTTATTTTCATAATTTAGTTTAATTTCATAATTTAATTTCATAATTTAATTTAATTTAACTTTGATGTTTTAAATGCTTTGCAGATCTGCTGTGGCAGGAAGCATTCCCCACAGGGGTAACCAAGCCAGCCAAACACTGGCTAGTTGCCTTCATAAGAGAAATAAAGATGAATTGGTTTATTTCTTGGTGGCAGAGCCAATTTGCAGAAAAGAAAAGAACATTTGGTTAATACAAGATTTAAGGGTTGCATTCACCTACCCATCCCTTAGCCTGCATCCAAGGATTCCCAGATTTTTCTGGATTCACACCATACATTTTATCATAAGCTAACAAAAGAGCCTCACGTAACACGCTAATAATAACTCATAACATGGCAGAGATAACTCTGGTTAAAAAGAAGAAAGTGTGAATAATTGATATAGAAATATCAGGGGAGTAAGGGGACGGGATCAGAAAGCATCAAGATCCGATCATCGAAACTGAAATATTATCTCATAAACCCTAATGGTTATCTAGTGGCACACTAAGTACCATATCAAAATGAAAACTAAAAATGAAAAAAACAATTGGATGGCACTTAGAAAATCTGTGTATGGACAATATTTCCATCTGCCAGTTGCAAAATATCCACAGATATCCTGTTTGTGCAAACGCAACATCTTTGATTCTTGGGAAGAAGGTAATGCGAATAAAGGCAACACCTTCTAAAGAACTGCCAGTTCTGATTTCCTTGGGTTGGGAACAGACCACAAATACTATTAATAATAATACTTGGGGCGGGGGGGAGTGACTTACAACCAATCCTCACCCTTATGACCGATGCAGCGGAGTTCCCACAGTTGCACGATCAAAATTCAGGCATTGAGCAAATGAAATGTATTTATAAAGATTGTGGCATCCTGGAGTCATATGATCACCATTCGGGAGCTTTCCAGCTTCCAACAAGCAGTGGGAGAAGGCGGATTTGCTTTACGACTGCATAATTCACTTAACAACTGCAGTGAGTTGCAAAAATTTTTTAGCGGGATTCACTTAACAACTGTCTTGATTAGCAGTAGAAATTCTGGCCTCAGTCGTGGGTCACGCTTTTAAGAAGACTCACCGAGCAACTCGGATCCATGGGTCTTTCGAACACGTGTCTTTGTATTCACACGTTCGTTCTTCCTTCCCCGCAGCCGAGCAGTGTGTGTTCGTTGGGCAGCTCGTCCAACGCTTCCTCAGCCAGATCCAGGTCTCATTCTCGCACCCGTTACCGGACCAAGGCTGCGAGTTCGGAAGTCGACGAGAGCCTCTTTGGGCTTTCCAAGGTGAGGGCAAAGAAGGTGCCGGGATCCGAGGTCTTAGAATGGAATAAGAGCTGGAAGAGATGCGAATGAAATTGTGAATGACAGTTAAACACATTTTTAAAATCCCTCCCCATGAATTCTAGGGTGAGTCCTAGTCCCACCTTAGATATGAAAACTGGCTGACTTTGGGCCAATTGCCAGGAGAGGGTGAGCTCTAGTACTAGTTTAGGCACAAAAGCTGATTGGGTGATTTTGGGCCAATCACCAGGA
>NW_020769393.1:2340692-2357173 GCF_900518735.1 Pseudonaja textilis
CAGCGGGCGCCAAAAACATATCGTGGGTGTCCCTAATTCTTCCTTAAGTGATAAAAAAGGGGATTTCCTGTGGAAAATATAAAAAAACAAGCTCCATCATGTGAGATCTACTTTCTCTTTGCCGTGGTCTTTTTTCTTCCTGCTGCCTTTCGGGACGGAGCTGAAATGGGTTGGGTCCTCCTAACTGCATGGATAATTGCCACTTCAGGTAAGAAAAATCTCTTAAATTCACAAAAAAAAAAACAATCGAATACAAACCAGAGTCCTTCCTACTAGGGATTTTTGATAAGCAAATTTCCAAAAAAACTAAATACATAACAATACACATTTTAACAGCGGCCAGATTAGCCTTCGCTCAACATTGGAAACAACACCAAATTCCATCAGAAGAAATGATTATTGAAAAAATCTCAAGATGCGCAGAAATGGATAAATTGACTTTGGCGCTAAAAAACAAAGACACTTCACTATACTATGACAGCTGGAATTGTTGGTATAATTGGATTGACCAAAGATAAATAATATATTATAAGGCATAAAAGGAAAGTACCAATACATAACAACGAGGTAGCGATATAAGTTAAAAACAGGTGTGGTTATATGACACAAGTTAAGGTGATGAAAACAAAAGAAGATCTTGCAAACTGTTAAATAAGAATACTTTTAATCCTGTAACCTCTTTCTTTCTTTTCTTAAAATTCTTTCCCTCTCTTCCTCTTCTCTTTTCTTTCTTTTCTTTCTTTCTTTCTTTTGCTTATTTGTGTATGTATTGTGACTGGTTTTAATTGTAAAAATTAATAAACTATATTTAAAAAAAAAAAAAAAAGAAGAGACTGGACTCCTATCTGTCAGAAATGGTGTAGGGTCTCCCGCTTGGGTGCGGGGTTGGACTAGATGACCTCCAAGGTCCCTTCCAACTCTGTTAATTTGTTAAGGATTTAGGAGGATGGGGAGTGACTCCCGTGAACTGCACCTTGGTTGAATATAGAATAAGGAGGTCGCTAGGATGATGACGATCAATGGGAGCTTCTTGAAACGGTCTGTGGTCTTCTTACCTTCTGGAGAACATAGAATAACAGAGTTGGAAGGGACCTTGGAGGTCTTCTAGTCCAGCCCCCTGCTTGAGAATATCATCCCAGTCAAATGGTTGTCCAGCCTCTTCTTTAAAATCTCCAACGATGGAGCACCCAACAACTTCTGGAGGCAAGCAGTTCCACTGGTTAATTGTCTTCAATGTTAGGAAGTTTCTTCTTAGTTCTAAGTTGCTTCTTTCTTTCATGATCTTTCACCTGTTATTTCTTGTCCTGCCCTCATGTCTTGGTCTAAGACAAGGAGTTAACAGCTTTCCAAAAAATGCTAACAGAGTTGGAAGGAACCTCGGAGGTCATTTAGCCCAACCCCCTGCCCAAGCAGGAGACTGTATACTATTTCTGACAGATGGCAGTCCAGTCTCTTTTTTTGAAATATTTTTTTAAAATTTTTATAACAACAACAAAAACAAACAAATAAAACCTTTCTGTTCATCAGTGTGTTAGTTGGGTACACTTTTCTTTTCTGTGCACATAATACCATTATCATACATATTTTACATATATATATATATATATTCTTAAGTTTTCGTGGGTACTTACGTGTGTGTGTGTGTGTGTGTGTGTGTGTGTGTGTGTGTGTGTATATATATATATATAATCCTTCTAATCACTATTTTATATCACATATACCACTTATTATATTAGCCTTAACATTATGTTTATTACTTTTCAATAATATATTTCACATTCATTTTCTTACTCTGTCTAACTCATTCATTTATCAGTAATAAATATTCCATTTCTGACAAGTGGCAGTTCAGTCTCTTCTTGAAAGCTTCCAGTGATGAACTTCTGAAGGCAACTTCTATTCCATGGGTTCACACTGTCAGAAAATTCCTCCTTATTTCCAAGTTGAATCTCTCCTGGATCAGTTTCCATCCATTCTTCCTTCTCTGGCCTTCAGGTGCCTTGGAGAATAGCTTGACCCCCTTTCTCCTCCTCTCTGGGGCAGCCCCTCAAATATTGGAAGATGCTCTCCTGTCTCCCCTGGTCCTTCTCTTCATTAGACTAGCCAAGCCCAGTTCCTGCAACCGTTCATCATATGTTTTGTTTTGGTTGGACTAGAACACCACTGAAGTCCCTTCCAGACCTATAATTCTACCTTTCTTCACTGGATATATTTAAGCTGGAGTTGGAGACTGGACTCAAGATGAGGTCTTCGTAATGTAGAATATACCTTGATGTGTAGATATATGTATTTTTTTTTCTTGTAGGTCTATGCATGTCGAGGGCCTACACACCAACGCAGGTGTTAGGAGTTGTGGGGAGCTCGGCTTTATTCAAAGTAGCCCCCCCTCCCAATTTTCACATCCGGGAGTTCTTCTGGAGTTCTTTGCAGCCTTCCGAAGAGTTGGTAGCCACTTCGCTCAAGGGAAGCCCAGAGATCCAGTACCGGTCCCGTTTCTATGGAAGGACTCGACTCCACGACAACTTCACCTTAGAGATCAATCCAGTGGATTTAGAAGATGCTGGGAAGTTCTCCATTCTCCTGGTGGACACCACAGGACATATGCAAAAACAAACTTTTGAGCTGAAGGTTTACGGTACGTGCTATCCAAAAAGAAAAGCCATGTCTGTTTATTAATTTGTTTTTATTTTTTTTAATTTTGGTTGAAATAAGGACCTGTTTTTTTATTTCTTCATTCCCTTCCTATCCAGCATCTCCAAACTGGATTATCCCATCGCAGTGAATATTTTGCAAATGTTTTTATCCCATTCTTAATTCAAATAAGGAGTACAGTACTCCGCCCTGATGAGAACAGTGTTTCTCAACTTTAGCCACCTGAAGTTGGGTGGATTTCATCTCCCAGAATTCCCCGTGCTGGGGAATTCTGGGAGATGAAATCCACCCAACTTCAGGTGGCTAAAGTTGAGAAGCAATGGGATTCGAAGTTCTTTGAAGATCATAGTTCTGTTAACTAAGGAGAGAACGTAAAAGTTGCATTCATGTCATATGCAAAACTTGGTTGATATATCATCTTGGTTAGCTTTTGCAGAGGGCAGGTCTTAATGTGAGATAGCAGCTAGATTAGTTTCTGGATAAGTTTGGTGAGTAGAACCAAGGACCTTTCAAAAAGCAGTCACAGGCTACCTTGCATCAAACTGGATTTAAACATTTAAAATTTATTGTTTAAAAAATGATTAAAATATCTGGAAGACAGCAGCATTTTTCCCTGGCATCAAGAAGACATTAGCACAGAGTCAATTATGCGTCATTCTTCAAGGGTTGTTTTCTTCATGTTGCAAGAGTCAGGAATTTTTGCCCCTAGCACTTCACTTCGTTTGGCTTTTTACTTTGCTTCTTATTTTACGTTGCTTTACTTTATTCTACATCGCTTTATTTTACTTTTTTACTTTATTTTACCTTGCCTTTTTTCATATTACAATGCTTTTTATTTTCTTTTACATTGTTTTACTTTATTGTACCTATTTTATTTTGCATTACTTCAATTTTAAATTATCGTTTTATATTATTTCATATAGCTTTTGCTTTATTTTACCTCTTTTGTTATTTTACTTTATTTTATTATTGTATTTATACTGTAATTTATTTTATATTTTGATTTGATTTGATTATATTTTATTATTTTAGTGTGTTGTGTTGTGTTCTGTTGTATGCATGAAACCAAAGAAGAAAATGTCCTAGAATGCATATGGGTCAACATAAAAGAAAAAAAGAATTTAATGGCCATAGGCCACTCAACCAAAGAGAAAAAAATAGATGACCTTTTTGTCAACCAACTAACAAACATATGCAGGAAACACCCTACAATAGTAATGGGGGACTTCAATTATCCTGATATCAATTGGAAAATTAATTCTGCACCAAGTGAGAAATCAAATAGGTTTCCTAACCAACCTAGCAGACAAGTTTGTTGTCCAAAAAGTAGAGAATGGAACCAGAGGGACAGCCAAACTGGACTTAATTCTTACAAACAGAGAAGAAGTGATAGAGGGAGTTGAAACTGCAGGAACCGTGGGCGAGAGCGACCACGTCATACTAGAATTCAAACATAACACAAACACAAGCAACAGAACATAATGACACCGGTCTTAGATTTTAAAAGAGCTGATTTTAATAAATTCAAAGAGAACTTGGGGAAGATTCCAGAAATGGTGTAGGGTCTCCTGCTTGGGCAGGGGGTTGGACTAAATGACCTACAAGGTCCCTTCCAACTCTGATTATCTGTTATCTATTATACGTTATCTGTATTGTATTGTATAGTGCATTGTATTTGAGTTGTATATTGCATTGTATTTGCATTGTATTTGTGTTGTGTTGTGTTGTGTTGTGTTGTGTTGTGTTCTATTCTATTCTATTCTATTCTGTTCTGTTCTGTTCTGTTCTGTTCTGTTGTTAGGACAAGCCTACCTGAGACATGAGAGCCAGTGAAGGGAATAAAATATTATTACCCCTTCCCCACATTGCCCACTCCCATGATTTTTTGCCTCTCTCTTCTTCCAGATACGATTTCAAACCCAGTTATTCAGGTGTTCACCGAAGCAAAGGACCTCAATGGCTCCTTCGAAACTTGTCTCGTTTTCTTGACTTGCCACGCAGCCAGCAGGACTAACGTCACTTACGAGTGGGCAGGGCTGGGGGGTAAGACCGGCCCTAGGCCGAAGCATTGGCTGATGGAGGCGGGCCAGGTGCTACGGACCAAACTGGACCCCAAGGAAGCTCTCCAGGTGACCTACACCTGTACGGCCTCTAACGCCGTCGTCCACAAATCAGCGACCGTCGAGCTCCGTGACTCCTGCCAACAACCTTCAGGTATGTGACCAATTTGAAGGTTAGAATTCAATCGGTCAGAATAGAGCTGGAAGGGACCTTCAAGGTCTTCTAGTCCAGCCCTTTGCTCCGTTAAGTGGCTGTCTAGGCTTTTCTTAAAAACCTCCACTGATGGAGCACCCGCAACATCTGAAGGCAAGCTGTTCCACCGGTTAATTGCTCTAATCATCAGGAAATTAGAACATAGAATAACAGTGTTGGAAGGGTCCTTGGAGGCCTTCTAGTCCAGCCCCCTGCTCAAGCAGAACCACCTATACCCGTGATGGCAACGCAGAGTCATTTGTGCCGGCACGCGAGCCGCAGGCAAACTTACCTCACCGCACATGCGCGCGCCTCACAACTGATTTTTTGGCTGGTTTGAGGCCTTTTTTGGCTTGAAAAAAGCCTCTGCAGGCTTTGTAGGTCGGACAATCGGCCCGTTTCATCACTTCCTGTAATACTGGAAGTGACTAAATGGGCCTATTATTCGGCATGCAAAAGCCTGCAGAGGATTTTTTTCAAGCCTCTGGGAGGCCACAAAAGGCCTCAAACCAGCTGAAAAATCAGCTGTGAGGCGCAGTGCAGGAAAGGGGGTGGCGTGGGGGGGATTGTGCGCACATGCGCACTAGGCATGGGGGGGTATGGACATTGCCTTCTGGGTGCTGGCACGCGAATGCGCAAGCACAACTTTTGGCACAGGAGTCCCAAAAGGCAAGCCACCACTGACCTATACCATTTCAGACAAGCGATTAACCTGAATCCCATTCCCCAACCGGCCCCTTTTGCAAGATACTGGGATTATGAGGTAGTCCTCAATTTAACAACCGCGACGGACCTCAAACTCTCTTTTTTTTTTCTAAGGGAGATAATTCAGTGAGTTTTGCCCCCTTTTACGGCCTTGCTCAGCGGGTCGATGCAGTGGTCACGTTCGTGACGCTGTCATTCAGTGGCATCTGGCTTCGCTGGTCCGACGGTCACAAAAGGGGATCACATGTCATGACCGCTAGAAACTGCAACCATCATAAATGTGAGTCTGTTTGCTGAACACTCCAGTTTTGATCCTGGGGATGCGGCCACGGTTGTAAGTGGGGGGAAATGGTCCAAAGTCACTTTTTCCAGCGCTGTTGTAACTTCGAAAGGTCACTAAATGAGCTGTTGTTAAGTCAAGGACTGCCTCTGACTCTCCGTGCCCAAGAAGATCTACACGGACAGCCAAATTGTTCTTGGAATCTCTGGATTGTTTTTTCCTTCCCTGCTTTTTTCATTTGATTATCGTTGAATTTGTTTCCTTTAAAATCTCCTGTGTGGCATTTTGCTTTCCGAGGTGGAGATGGGGGAAGAACGCATTTGGAAGTTGCTCTGAGCATGCGCAAAGGGCCTCTTCTCCTTACCCTTCAGCATAGGGGGCGAGTGGCGGTTTTTCCAAGCAAGGCATCTGTTCATTAAGAAGGATGCGTCACCCAACCCAGCTTTGCTCTTCTGCAGTGCTCAACATTTAAGACAAGTTGACGGAGATTGTAATTCTTACAGCAATGAAAACAAAAACAAAAAACAGGATTGTCTTTGATTAGAGTTTATAATAATAGTTCATATTCTGGTTAGTAAGAATATGCCTTGTTGTTATTTATAATAAGTATAGTAAAAATCCACACTTGGAATACTACATCCCATTTTGGTCACCACAATAATGAAAATGATGTTGAGACTCCGGAACGAGTGCAGAGAAGAGCAAGAAAGAGGATTAGAGGAGGATTGGAGGCTAAAACATACAAAAAACGGTTGCTGGAATTAATAATAAATAATAATAAAAAGAAGCCCCAGGGGAGACAGGATAGCAGTCTTCTAATATTTGATGGGCTGCCCCAGAGAAGAGGGAGGGGGTCAACCTATTTTCCAAAGCACCAGAAGGCAGGACAAGAAGCAACGGATGGAAACTAATCAGGGAGAGAAACAACCTAGAATTAAGGAGATACGTTCTAACAGTGAGGGCAATTAACCAGTGGAACAGCTTGCCACCAGAAGTTGTGGGTTCTCCATCACTGGAGGTTTTTAAGAAGAGATTGGACGACCATTTGTCTGAAACGGGATAGGGTCTCCTGCTTGAGCAGGGGGCTGGACTAGAAGACCTCCAAGGTCCCTTCCAACTCTTGTTATTCTGTGTTCTCCAGAAGGTGAGAAGAAGACCGCACACAGTCTCAGGGAGCTTCTCTTAATCATCATCCCAGTGGCCTCCTTCTTCTTCTTGCTGGCTGTCCTTTCGTGCGTGTGCTACAAACAGCACTCCGGTAAGTAGCCGTTCCACTGATGAACAGTTCTTCCTGTCAGGGGATTTCTCCTTAATTCTAGGTTGGATCTCTCTTTGATAAGCTTCCATCTGTTGCTTCTTGTCCTGCCCTCAGGTGCTTTGGGGAATAGGTTGACTTCCTAATCTCTGTCACAGCCCCACAAATATTGGAAAACTGCTATCGTATCGCCCCTAATCCTTCCCTTCATTAAACTACACCAGGCGTCGGCAACCCTTGGCTCTAGAGCTGCATTTGGCTCTTTCATCCCTCCGCTGCGGCTCCCTGTCGCCGGTCGGCACCACAATTGAGAGGGCTTTTGGTTAGGACAGGTGGAGGAAAAAGGTTGCCATGCTGGGAGGAGACCCTAGGGTGGGGGAACTGGACTTCTGGTTAGCTCCAGAATTGAATGGGTGGGTGGGTGGGGCTTCCGGGTTAAGACCTTTGTGGCTCTTTGAGTGTCTAAGGTTGCTGACCGCTGGACTAGCCGTATCCAGTTCCTGCAACCGTTCGTATGTGTCGACTCATAAAACATTCCTAGGCCTGTTTTGGGAGTTGCCATTAAAAAAATAGGGGTGGAGGGAGGAAATGTGGAAGATCAGTGAAGCCGTTCGGAAGCAAAAGTACATTCCAAATTTTAGCTTTAAAAGGTTGTTAACTAAACTACCAGAGCTTCTGCCTGCGAATATATTTAATTGGAAAACATGAATGATGACACCCAGCCTGTGAAGGTGCTCAGTTGGAGAATTTGTCTCAGCCGGTCCTTGAGTATTGAAAATTTGTTTTTCAATGAATCCAAACTCCAGCTCCTCTTTAGGACAATGACGGTTTATTCAATATATCAGCGAACAACAAATACTCTAAGCAGCCAAGAATGGCTAAAAGCCAGCCAAGGTTAGTGTTGGGTTTGAGTCTGCTCTCTTTCCTTTTATTGTCATTATCATGAGACACATCCGCACCACACCCAGGCCTATATGCAGTTCTAGGCCTGGCCACGCCTAACCTATTATCCCTAAATGCTCTTAACCCTATGTCTACATCCCTATGCTATTCCAATCCTCACTAACTGTTCTCCACCTTCACCATGTCTTAACTCAATGCTTAATTACCACCTATATGGCACAATAGCCCCCTCTAACAATACACACCATTCATCAATACACGAAAAAGCCATTTCCAGCCCCGCAGCTGCTTCAGAATCCGTCCTTTAGCCTGCAGTTGCTTCAGAATCCATCCTGCAGCTCACAGCTCTGCCGGGTCATTCTAAAGCAACCTTCAACACCCTCAGCTAGCACACAAGCAGCAATACAGATCCAGCGTCAGCAGAGCTAAGGTGATATTCTCCACCGCCAGATGACTTGCGTAGCAAACTCGGAGCCCGACAATCTGGTTTATGAGACCCCCGGGGGGGAGGGGAAAGAGGGTCACAGGGTCCTGTGAATGATGTAGGCCAGAGTTGGCTTCATACAGGGCAGGGCCAGTATGTCGCCTCTCATGAATCCTTTGAAGGTTTTTGAAGTTTGGCTCGAGAATCATGATTGAATGAGGGCGATTGCTGGAATCCTGACAGTATGGTTTATTCTCCAGTCCCCCTAATCATCTTTGTTGCTCTTCTCAGCATCCTTTCTAGAGTCGCAACATCTTTTTATTTTTTTAATTGTGGTGACCAAAACTGGATTCCATATGGGGCCTCAGTGATGCCATATAAAGCGGTATAAGCATTCATGTAAAAATATCTTATGCACCAAATGTTAATATCTTTTTATAGGGAAGAAAATGTTCTACAGAGTTCCCGGAAATGAATCAATCCAGCTTTAGCAGACGGGAAACATGGATCTTCCTCGGGTTATTCAGGCTGAGAAGGTGGAAGGAGTTTTGCTGGGGGAAAATTCCCTTCTACCTCTCAGAGAACTGAAGATTGTCCTTTGGGTCTCGATACTACAACTCCCAGAGTTCCCCAGACAGCACAGCTACCACTGAGAATTCTAGGAACTTGAAGATTGTCCTCCGGGTCTGGATACTACAACTCCCAGAGTTCCTCAGGCATCTGGGTACTACAACTCCCAGAGTTCCTCAGGCATCTGGGTACTACAACTCCCAGAGTTCCCCAGCCAAGACAACCCCTTCTGAGGATTCTAAGGAACCAAAGATTGTCCTTCAGATCTGCAAATTACAATCAATCAAAGCTTGATTAGTCACAGACCAGTTGTGTAGTTGTGAACTACAATTCCCAGGTTTTCCCAACCAGCACAGCCGCTGCTGAGAATTTTGGGAGCTGGAGACTGCCCTTCAAATCTGAACACACAATCTTTTAATTGCTGAGCCAAAACCTTTAGCAGTTCCTGTTTTGTTTTAATCAGCTGCAAGGCAAATAAATTACTATTTTTAAAAGGAATAAACCTCTCTCTCTCTCTCTCTCTCTCTCTCTCTCTCTCTCTTTCTCTCTCTCTCTCTCTTTTCCTGGGAAGCTGGCTGGGGAAATTCCTTTAAGATCCCCAACCTTGGGACTTTTACAAAAGGAAATAGATAGTTTCATGCGCTCACTTTCATTTTTGAGTTTTGCAATATTCACTTTTAATTTCCAAAGGTCAAATAAACCCAGTTGTTGTTTTTAAAAAAGCTTCATTTTCTGGTTGCAAAATAGCACCATCTACTGGCTTTAAATAAGGAATTTGCAAACTTTTTTTTTTTAAGAAAGTATCTTTTCATTTAAGACCTGCTAATGATTGGATCCCAAACTAGTTCTCCATTTATGACCAGAACTGGGACCAGAATTTTCATCACTAAAGCAAAGCAAGTCATGCACAATTTTACCTCTTTTCTTGCCACGGTTGTTAAGTGAACTACTACAATTGTTAAGTGAATAACTACAGTTGTTAAATGAATCTGGTTTCCTCCAGGGTGGTTTGCTTGTCGGAAAACAGTTGAAAAGATCGCAAAGGGTGATCCTATGGCCCTGAGACACCCAACCTGTTCTCAGCAAGGCTTCCGAGACCGTAATTACGCACACGCTTAATTAAAACAACTCTTGTTTTATTTCAACGCTGGGAATTATGTTCATTCCCAGCCGGTCACGAGTCCCAAAGAGTCCCTCGAGATAAGCACCCACCTTTCTCTCCTTTGAATGGCTGCCAACAACTAAAGTGCCAAATGAACTGAAAAAGAAGCCAACCGAAGTACAAAGTCGACACAGAGCTTCAAGGATTAATCTGAACCGAACGAACGACTTTGCTTCCTGCAAAGGTTTCTTCATCTTTGCCTGTCCTTTATACCATATGGGAGGAGCAATCACCTCCCAGCCTTACTCCCAAGTTTCCCCTTTTGTCTCAGCTTCTTGCCTTCCAGCAGCTCTGCGCACACACACACTGGGAACAGGCTCCCTTTGCTCCTCTGCCTCGCTGCTGCCAAACTCCAGAGGCTCCAGAGTCAGCACACGGCTCCCAGATGGTCCTGGCCCCATCTCTGCATTGGACGCAGGACCCTCGTCCGAGTCCTCTCCAGACTGCCAGACTGGTCCCTGTTCTACCCCACTGTCCAATTCCGCTGCCATCTGCACAGGCTGCCGGAGACCCACAACACAAACATGACAAATACATATGACTATTGCAAAAAAACCGGGACATTCATATGGGCCATTTTACAACCATTATGAACTTTAATAAGCAGGCACCTTTATGGTCCTAACTCGAGGACCACCTGTACAGACTTCACACCCTGCATCTCGGATTTTTGAACCACGTCCTGCAGATGTTCTTCAAAGGAAGGTAGACTAAAATCCAGAATTTCTTTCAAAAAAAAAATGATACATCGAAATATGAAGCTGGAAACGGACTGGAATACCTCTTAAATGTAAAGTCTGAAGCTGTTTTGCTTGCTGGCCAATATTTTCAGTTGGTTCTGTTTCGCTGGGGTGATATCTGTGGATTTCGACCTAGGGAGGAAAAGCAGAAATCTGACTTTGAAAATATATATATATTTTTTTTTTATAGAGGCATGATCTGGAGAGTGTTTGAACAAACTGCATCCCTGTTTGGTTTAGTGGCAGCAGTGCCTCAAATAGAAAGTCCATAAAGAGAGTGGTGAGGACAATGGAGATTATAGGAAGAGCGGTCAGGACAATGGAGAAGGTTATAGGAAGTTGGCTTCCCGTTATTCGGAATACTGCTTGTAAGCGCTATGTGCTTAGAGCTCAGAGCATCGTTAGAGACCCCACACACTCACTTCAGGGTCTGTTTCTGTTGCTCTCCTCTTGAGGAGGCGTTTCCAAGTATATGTAGCAGGACTACTACATTCTGGAACAGCTTTGTACATTAGGTCTTGTAAACTACATTCAAACTAGATTGTGAGGTTTCTCTGTGTCATATGTGTGTGGGGGAGTATATGTATAATGTTTTATCTTTTGAGAGCTGAATGCAATGAAATTTCATTTTAATGTATGTTGATTAGCGTACATTTGAAGGGACAATAAAGTTCTATTCTATTTTATTATTCTGTTCTACTCTACTCTATTCTATTCTACTATTCTATTCTCTGTTCTATTTCTATTATCCTATCTACCATATCCTATGCTAAATTCCATCCTATTCTAAATTCTATTCTAAATTTTATTCTATTTTATCCTAGCCTAGCCTAGCCTAGTCGCAATGGTCGTAAGTGTGAAAAAACGGTCATAAGTCACTTTTTTCAGTGCCCTTTAACACCAAATAAACCAATGGTTATAAGTTGGGGACTACCTATAATATGCGTGTGAGTTTTTCCCCATGATCCTGCAAGATTTCTTCACAGCGGCCTGCAGATCAAGGTTCCGCCAGCCATACCCCCCAAAGCACGGGAATCTTGAGGACTAGTAACTTGAGGTGTTTTTATATGCCTGTGGATTTTTTTTCCCCCTGTAGTCCTACCTGATCTCTTGAACAGCACACACAGATCCAAGTCCCGTCAGCCAGGCATGGCCATCTTGAGGGCTGGAAACTTGAGATGTCTTTATACCTGGGGTGGGCTTTTTCCTAGGATCTTACCTGATCTCTTGAAGAGAACAATGCGGGATGAGATCACAAAGGTCTGTGAGTGGATTTCCACACAAATCTAGGCTGACCAAGCTGGTGTTTCCAGCGAGAGCAGAACCCAGCGGCTTGCATGAGGCATCCGATTAAGGCATTTTCCCGTAATCTGTGGCAGAGAATAACAAATTTAAGTTCACGATAAATTCTTCCCCTGATGAAAAAGAGTTTTATTTAAGCCCACCCTTCTTTGAAAAACATGGGACTCCAGCCAGGGTCTTTCTGTCCTTGGAACCGTATCTTGTGGCTTGCCAGTGGCCAGTAGAGCTGGTGGCCGATTCGGACAGTGAAGAGGCTGGGGAGGAACCTGGGCCAGTCCTGGAGTCTGGGGAAGGTTGACAAATACTCTGCATCGGAGGCAGAAAGGGATCCGGGGCCATCCGACAGTTATCAGCTGCCTTCGGAGTTGGACATTAGTGAGGCGGAAGAACAGCTGGAGCCTGTTCCCAGTATGCGCATGCGCAGAGCTGCCATTCTTTTCTCTTCCTTTTTTTTTCTTTTTCTTCCTTCCTTTTTTCTTTCTTTCTTCCCAGTTTTCCTAAACCTATATTTCTTTCTTTCCTTCCTTCCTCCTCTTCTTTCTATCGTTTTCTTCCTTCCTTCTTTTCCTTTCTCACTTCGTGGAATGACAGATGAACAATTCACTGTAGAATTGCTTGGGCATTCCAGGAATCATGGTAAAAAAAAAAAGTCTCTAGCCCACAAGGTGCCTAAAAATCCAGCACACTAAGTTTTTTTAAAAAATTAAAGAAGGTGGAAGGAAGCTGGGAGCTGCCACATACCTTTTGAAAAATACAACACAATCCAACCAGCGTGGCTTTTATTCTAACGCTGGCCAACGTTGTACCATCTAGCCTGCACTGTGTCCTCGATCAATCCTGAGTGAAATATCCATCAGGAATTTTTTAATATTGCTAAACCTAATTCCCAGACAGCCTATCCAAGTTACTTATTAATAACTAATTGGATATCCATGCTTCGCTATGAAACTATGTGGCCGGGCTTAGTTTTTTGGGGAGAAAAATAAGGGGAAAATATTCTGCCTCTGCCTGCCAGCATCCATTGGTATTCATCTGGCTAGAGTCCTGTCAGTGTGTTGGAGAGTTGGTGGCTGTTTGGAAACTGAAACAGTATTTGCTATGCGAGCAAGGAACCTGGGCGTGGCTTAGCTCAATTGTTCTGTACTAAAGCTTCTTGCTGCTGTGAAACTAAAATTGAACCTCCTCTCCTCTGCTTGTGTTTTGCATTTGGAAGAGATTTCTTTTCAGGTGGGGAGGGGAAGTAGAACTCCTTAGCATCAGAGCGTGTTAATAATAATAATATAGGAAATAGTAACGCTCTGATGGTCTTTTTGAAAAATCCTTTCTTAGTGAGCCCCTAGAAGCCAAGAGGAACATATGTGCCAGATTTCAAGTTTGTAAGCTTTACGGTTCTGGAGATTTTGTGATGATATTAGGTCAAACATCATTTACCTTCAACCAAACAAACGAAAACATAAAACACAGCACGCCAAAGTCAATTTCATTGCTGTTGTCGTTATTATTATTATTAAATATGCATTCCAAACACACAAAGGAAAAAATATTTTGCAGTTAACGTGACCCAAAGGACCTTTTCCCCCTCCCAAACTCAAAAGGATCCAGAATATGATGGCATTTTCTGAGAAGACCGTTAAATTACCTGAGGCTCTCAAGCCGACACATTGAGGACGTTTTAATGCAGAAATGAGATGGTTCGCTGCTGAGTCTTTCAAGCAATTATCTTGAAGGCTGTGAGAAAACAGGCAGAGAAATTAGCCAAACAAGGAATGAAAAAGTGCCCGTCCAGCTTTTTGAAAGTGCAATATCCAAATTTCAGCTTCCTTTTTGATATGCCCCGGATGTCTAGGACAAATTCTCCAAAGAACAGCCTAGAAGTTAATTCATTTTTTTTTCTTTGATCCTCCTAGGCATAGCCTGAGTCACTTAATTAAAACATCATTGTATATTTTGATTTTCCATTAAAAAGGTTAATCAACCCAATTGGGATATCCAGAGGCAGGCCAGAAAAGTTAAAGTGGCATCTCTGACTGCCTGATTAAAAGGGGCGGGACTTTGTGATTGACAGGTTGACTTTATTGGGACCATCCCAACAGACACGGCTGGAAAAGAATTTATTACAAAAAGAAGGATGGAGATAGATGGATGGATGGATGGATGGATGGATGGATGGATAGATAGATAGACAGACAAGATGGAAGAGATGGACGGTGAGATAGATGGATGGATGGATGGATGGATGGATGGATGGATGGATGGATAGATGGATGGATGGATGGATGGATGGATGGATAGGTAGGTAGGTAGGTAGGTAGCCAATCAATCCCCCTTTCGCTAGCCGCCACTGAGAAGCTTCCCAGAAGTTCTTCCAAAGGTGTCCTGGTCTTCAGGTGAGACAATCCAGCCAGGAAGCGAAGGAAAATGTTGCAATGGCCACTCTGGTCCTCTTCAACGACTTCTATCATGTCTGAAAAACAGCCCTCTTTGAAATCCAAGTAATGAAAGAAGGCAGCGAAGAACTCCTGAACGCCGAGGTGAAGAAAGGAGTAGGTGACCTGGAAAGAGGACCTCCTTTTTGGAGTATCTTCCTCCACAAAGGCTCTGAGAAATGAAGGGTCAGCACTTTGGGTGATTCGAAATGCCTTCAAGTCACGTTCCTCCAAGATCAACGTGCGAGTTCTCAAGCAACGTCCGGCCAAAGAGCCCAGCTGAACCAGGAATTCCTTCATCAAAGGATGGTGAAGGTCTCCACCTGAACCAGGAACTCCTTCACCGAAGAAGAAGTCTCTGCTATGGTGGTCCATCATGTGCTTCACGTAACTGACCAAGAGTTGAGTGATGGTTTGGGGGCGAGGACAGAGCTGTGGGGACGTGGGGCTGAAATAAGCTTGAAGAGCTGTGCAGGTGATCCAACAATACGAAGGGTTGTAGCAAAGAGCGTAGAAGAGAACTTGGCTGTCCCTCACGTAAGACAGGACTCTCTTGGCCACCTTCACATCTCCAAAGAAGTTGTGGAAATATTGCTCTCTGTCTCGGGCAAGGAAGCCCACAAGGGTGGCCACCCGGTCCAATGCTTTCAACTCCCAACTTGGCGAGGGCGGCCGGGGGACTGGTCAGAAGGACCGAAGATCCCTTCAGAAGCATTTGCTTCAACAAACTGGTCACAATCACGTTGACCGGCTTCACATCTCCCAGGAGGACGCAGAGATCCAGAGATCGGTTGTGGCTGAGATCCAAAACCTCGCTGCTCTCGTCCAGACCATCAAAAAATGAAGAGGAATTTCTTGGGGTGCTGAAGAATGGCACCCAATTGGCTGTATAATTCGGGGTACTTCCTTTGGAGGAGAACTTCCAAGCTGGTCTCCTCCAGAGCGTTGAGGTCTCGGAGTTGGAAGAAGAAAACCAAGGCGAACTTTTGGTAATGTCTCCCGGTGACCCAACCCCAGACAAGGTGGACTTTCCCACACCAGCTGCTCCGCTCACCATCATGGATTGGGGGGAACGTTGGGATTGAAGACACCATCGGAAAAGCCGGTCATGGATGATCCATTCCTGTCCCTCCTGGAGGTTGTGATGGAAGTGACATTGTCTCAGTTCTCCGACAGCCATCAAAGCTTGGTGTTCGGGCATTTCCTTCCTCTGGAAACAAGCTTCCGAAACTACCTTTGCTTCCACGTAGTGGCTGTGGGTGGGGACACACCGTCGCTCAACCTGAGCTCCATGAATTTGTCCGTTCAACGCTTTGGTTTGGTTCCACAAAATCGCCTGGAGTTTTTCCTGGGAATCTGATCAGAGCCCAAGCGAACATAGGAAAGACAGAAATGGGGCATTTTAAACATGGGGTGAAATACAGTGGATTTGAGGGGTTCAGCCTTTCAAAGAGAGGGGGGACATTTTACGGTTCGATAAATTATACCGAAACTCACAGGAAGCTGCAGATAATTAGGTAATTTACCTTCTGCCCACTTTGCCTGAGGAAAGAGAGAGACAAGGAATCAAGGTGAGGGAATCGATGGGTCTGAGGTTCCTTTTATACCGGATTTAAACAGACTTGAGAGTCAGCAGAATATTTTAGATTTTAGCGCACTGTTTCTCAGCCTTGGCAAATTTAAGATGGGTGGGCTTCCGCTCCCAGAATTCCCCAGGCAGTAGCTTGCCAAGGAATTCTGGGAGTGGAAGTCCACCCCTCTCAAAGCATGCAGATTGGGGGATTCTGGGAGTGGAAGTCCACCCCTCTT
>NW_020769393.1:2380518-2411899 GCF_900518735.1 Pseudonaja textilis
CAGCCTGAACCACCAACTCTTCTCCTCTGCCCAACCGGAAGTCCCGACGCTCAGAAGACACCTCACTTCCGCCCCGGGGCGTACCAAGCGCGTCGGTCGTCCCCTTTTATTTTTATTATCTTTCTCTCCCGTTTCTTTTCCTCTTTCTGTGGATTTCCCGGAAGCGTCTCGAAAGGATGGTTTCCAACAAAGTCCTTCTGAACTCTTCCCAGATCCTTCGCCTTCTCTTCGCCTTCTCCACCCTCTCTAGAGCTTGCTAATGGTACGGCCCATACAGGCTCCCGAGGTGTTGTCCTCCCGAGCTGGACAGGGAAAAAGAGGGTCCCGTGGCTCCCGCTGATTGGCCCAAAGTCTGGCCTCTCCTCCAATGGGAAAATGGTTGCCGAAGTTAGGGCGATTGGGACAAAATAACTGTTGCTATGCGAAGAAGGCGAGCTAGGAAGGCGGCGGGAGAAGGATGGAGTTCTGAGTTCGAATTTGACGGGGATATGCGCACGCGCCGACGCGTCATTCTTTCTGCAGTTTTCTTTTACGCTGGAGTAGGGACGTTACTCAGGAGGGAAACGAGCCCAGTTACAAAAACAATGCAACAACAACATGCTTAAGTCGGCACTGATTTCCATCTTCATCGCAGTGTTGATATCTGCAAATAAATTGCATTCTGGAACATAGAACCATAAGGCTGGAAGGGACCTCAGAGGTCTTCTAGTCCAACCCCCTGCTCAGGGGAGTAGAGAATAGAATAGAATAAAATAGAATAGATATTGAATGTAGAATAGAATAAGAATGAACAGAATAGAATAAGAATGAATAGAATAAATAGAATAGAATAGAATAACAAATAGAATAAGGAATAGAATAGAACAGAAAGAATAGAATAAGAATGAATAGAATAGAATAGAAGCTGGAAGGGACCTTGGAGGTCTTCTAGTCCAGCCCCCCGCTCAAGCAGGAGAATATACCATCTCAGAGAGATGCTTAAACAAGCCCAGTCAAATGGTTGCCCTGTTTCTGAAACCCTCCAGCGATCTCCATCCACAACGGGAACATTTAAAATAAATAAACAAACAAGATGCATTTAATAAATAAAACCAGGGAATGCTCGGTGCTGTTTGGGTTGTTGGCTTGCAGGCGTTCCATTACCCCACTAGGGAAACATCACCAGAGGCCCCAAAAGTCCCCGGTTCAATCCTGAGCTGCAGATACACTCTTCTAGATAAATCATGCTTAAAAGTACAGGTAATCCTTGAGTTACAACCAGTTTATTCAGTGACCTTCAAAGTTCAAATGGCAATGAAAAAAGTGACATGACCATTTTTCACACTTACAGCCTTGCAGCACGGTAAAAATGGTAAAAAAAATTCGGACCCTTGTCAACTGACTCATAGTTATGACGGTTGTAAGGTCCTGGGATCATGTGATTCATTCTCCTTTATGACCTTCTGACAAGCAAAGTCAATGAGGAAGCCAGATTCACTTAACCAGGTTACTAATATAACTGCAGTGATTCCCTTAACAACAGTGACAAGAAAGGCCATAAAACGGGGCAAAATTCGCTTAACAACTGTCTCGATTGTTGGACTCAATTCTCCCAAAGGTTTTTTTTTTCCCAAGAGCTAACTGGACATTCTGGTTTTTCTTTGAAGAGGTTTTGCTTCTCAACCAAGAAGCTCTGACTGGATGGTGAGGAATGTCAGAGCTGAAGAAGCTTTTTGGATGAGAAGCAAAACTTCTTTTTGTGTGTGTGATTGAAGAGTGTCATTAATTTTTCAGGTGTGTATTTTCTCCATATCATTCCATCTTGTTATGTACAAAGGGATAAAACATCCACTGTAAATATCATTTGATAAGCCATGGTACAACAAAGATTGTACAATTTACTATTAAAAAAAAGTTTTCTGAAATCCAGCAATTCTATGATAATTCCCCAACAGTTCACAAGTTAATTTAATAGAAAAGTACCATTCAAGTTTGGAAAAAGCTCAGTTTTATCACTTTCTAAAAGGATGAGGTAGGAGAAACCATTTTCTCTCCAAAGAGAAGCTGTTCTCTGGGATTGGTGCTGTGATGGAAAGGCATAATCTCCCTTCGGTCCCATTTATTTCATAGAAATCTGAGATTACTCTGATTGTGATCTATGGATTGGAGATGTCAACCTGGGTTGGAAAAGGTGGTCCAAAAGATACTGTATGCCAGCCATGTGGGGCTCCCTGGGGTCCGGAGGCCTCTGGGAGGGCAAAAACAACCTCCCCAGGCTCTGGAGGCTCTCTTTCTCTCTTTCATTTTATAAAATTTTATTTTTATGAAACATACAAAAAAGAAAAGACATTTAAAAGCAACAATTGAAAAAAAGAACTTCTGAAGAGCTGAGGAAGCTCCTTGGATGAGAAGCGAAACCTCTTCAAAGAAAAAACAGAAAGTCCAGCTGCCTCTTGAAAAAAAAACAAAAACACCTTTGGGACAACCTGGATGACAGAATCTCCAGACATTTGAGCACAATTGTGGTCGTAAGTCAAGGATTACCTATACTCTATAGCCTTTACTAACACAGTCACCGGGTGAGCTGGATGAGCAAAGAGACTTTTAAACAGCCGTGATGGAGAATGATGCAAATTATTTGCAATCTACCATGCCAACTCCATCTGGCAGAGGATAATGGGTCTTGCAGTCTAATGGCCAGGCTGGTCAAGGTGGCAGTTTTTTGCAATTTAATATCCATGCTAGCCAAGGACAGGAAGGGTTGCGATGGAACGGGTAACACTAAAAATGATAGCTTTGCCATCTGATGGTTATGGTTGCATAGTAACATAGGGAAAGCACCACAATATTATGAAGCAGTATATGGAGTATATGAAGCAGTATAACTCTGTCAAGGATCTTGGAGTATTTATCTCAAATGACCTAAGTGCTAGAGCCCACTGTAACTACATAGCCCAAAAGGCGTTAAGAGTTGTTAACCTAATCTTACGTAGCTTTTTCTCTGGTAATATTACACTAATAACTAGAGCATACAAAACATTTGCTAGATCAATGTTCGAATACAGCTCATCAGTCTGGAACCCACATTACGTATCTGATATTAATACAGTTGAGAAAGTCCAGAAATATTTCACTAGAAGAGTTCTCCATTCCTCTACTCGTTGCAGAATACCTTATGCTTGAAATTCTAGACCTAGAAAACCTACGCCACCTTCGGTCCGATCTAAGTATAGTATATAAAATCATACATTGCAATGTCCTGTCAATGAATACTTCAGCTTCAATCATAACAATACGAGAACACACAATAGATACAAACTCAACGTTAACCGCACCAAACTTGATTGCAGGAAATACGAGGACTTCAGCAACAGAATGGTCAATGTCTGGAATACTCTACTTGACTCTGTGGTTTTTTTCCCCAAACCCCAAAATCTTTAACCTTAGTCTTTCTACTATTGACCTCACCCCTTTCCTAAGAGGTCTGTAGGGGGCTTGCATGAGTGCACCAATGTGCCTACCATCCCTGTCCTATTGTTTCTTTTATTTTTCTTATATGTATCCACGTATTCATAACTATGTTTTTACTTATACCTATTATCTTGTAAGCAATTGACAAATTAATATATATATAAGTTTAAGTGTTATTGCTATTAACAAAAACATTACAAGCTCTCCCAGCTTGGCAAGCGAACCTCTCTTAAAACGAAGCCCAATTTAGCATTAAAAAAAAAAACCACTTTAAAAACTTCTAAAAAAAATTCCCAGCAAAGCAGCATTTGCGTCAGCAATGCTTGATTGACAGCTCGCCCGAAACACGGGAAAGGGAGGGAAACAGGGAGGGGGGATGAATTGTAAGAAGGAGACTTGTCCCAATTATCCCCGCCTTCTCTTAGCGGGGATTGGTGCAGCCGGGGTGGAAGTGGAGCCTATAAACGGTAGCGCTGAAGAGAAGTGGGCGAGGCTAGCGGTGCTTTTCGAGCCGCCTCCTTTCCTTCTGTTCTTTGGGTGGTTGTCGCTGTGCTCAGGTGGGGGGATGAAGAGGGGGGGTGAAGGGGGGTGTAAAAAGGGCGGGAAATTTTTGGCGGGAAATGGTGTGGTGGGGAATGGTGGAAGAAGAAGCGGGGCCATTTTCCCCCCCTTTTTCTATTGATGCCTTTCACGCTCTCCATAGAGACTGCCATTAATCATTGCTCTTTTTACATGAAAAACCCCTGGTTGAATACGCCCGTTCCCATTTGAGGGTGTGTGTTTGTGTGTGCGCAACTGGAGCTCAATTTAACCCGGGAATCGGAGCAAAATAAGACATCTTTGGGGAGGGGGGTTCTTCCCCATAAACTCTGCAGTCCTGTCAGGATGGCAACAAAAGGAAATGTACTTGCTGTGGGCTATTCAAAAGGAGAGAAATGCAACTCAAAGGATGTTTTTTAAGTAGGAGGAATTCAAGTGGTTTTTTGTTTTTTTTAAAGGAGCTAATCCATTAAAAAAAAAGGAAGAGGAGGAAAATTGGCAGGAATGCAGTTTGGGGCAGGTTTGAGGATTATCTAATTGATCGATAATCTCAGTCCTGACAGATTTAGTATTTGGAAATAGTATGAAAATATATCTTTAAAAATGACTATGCAATACTTAATTCATATCTGCTGGTGTTAGAAATGACGTGTTAAGCAAAATGTAGTTATTAATTGGGAATAACGTCAGATGAGTCCTGCTTGGGCCATTTAACCCCCAGCATAAAACACTTCTGTGTTGCTGTTTTTTGTAGCTAACTATTTGCTGTGTTTTATGGGATCCCTTCTTGAATTCTAATTTGTATGATAAAAAAAATATCGAATTGAACTTACAAAATTACAAATCTGCTCTCTTTATTTCCACCAGACAGCATGTTAAGGGCAACAATCAGATGGGATTTTAAAGTTTATCATTCAAAACAAACTCGGGCCTGTTTTTGAATACTGTATTGTCTGTGTGCATTGAGTTATAAAATAGGAATAATATTCCTCTTTCCTAGGTAATCTGTAATATGCTTAGATTAGCATTAGCCCATAAACTGAACCATTGTGGTTAAGTCATGGTTTGTAACTAGAGTGTTTGGTAAAGCCAGTTGAATAATTTATACCACAATTGGGACAAATCGTTGCTTAGTACAGTGTGTGTCCTTTTTGTTTGTTTAAATTTCTATACTGCCCATTTCACTTAAGTGTCTTGGGAGTTTACCCAAAATATATGTACACAACATACAAGGCCTTCCTCGTCTCCCTTTGGGTGAAAGTGGATAGTAGAGTTAATTCAGCACTAATATTAAGCTGTGGTTGCACAAACTCAGAATAGCTGCAACATTGCTTTTGAGTCTTGAAATCTCCTTAAATCAGCTTTTTAAATAAAGTGTTGCTTTTGTTGCAGACAGAACTTTGACCACTGACCAATAACGAAATGAACAATACAAAACTATCCCCTAACAACAAGAACTATTAGCAATAATTTGTGGGCAAACTTACGCATAAACTTACACACTCCATAGAGACCTTTGTCATCAGTTGGTTTGCCTGTTTTATTTAAATTATCTGCATTGTTTAATAAACAGGATAAATTTCTCTAGAAGTAGCAAAATGTTTCTATTTCTACAGAAATTTATCTTGTTTATTAAACAATGCAGATAATTTAAATAAAACAGGCAATCAACTGGTGACAAAAGGTCTCTATAGAGTTGGCAATAGAGAAGAATATGGGCTGTAGTTGCTAATCGTTTTTGTTGTTAGGGGGACAGTTTTGTGTCGCTCATTTTATTGAGTGCATTTTTATTGGTTAAAGACCAAACTTTTTAAACTGCATTTAATTGCATTTCGGTATACTGTAGAATTCTGTTTTGCACCACCCAATGCTTGGTGTACAGTATTGTGTCTTTTTAGCAATATATACATCTTGTGTTAAGCAAACAGTTGTCAACATCTAAGTGGCTATTTTGAGATTTTCCCATTTCTTCTGGGGTGGGCATTGGGAAACAAAATAGGTAAATCTGATGTTAGAAATTGGAGTGTAATATATAATGCTAGTTGAGTCTTGAAGGAGTTTAATGCGTTGGGAAGAAAAGTTTCTAAAAACTAATATTTAATGTGGCGGCTTTAAATTTGATGCATGAATGTGTTTCCCCCTCCCAGGAAGGCCATTTTGGGGCCTCTACTATCAACCACTTCAAAGAAAAATGCGAGACAGTCATAGTACTTGTGTTCCTCCTACAGTCACTGCTGTAGTGAAGCCAGGGTGTACACGACAACGCAACACGCAGGGTGCTTTGGTTACTGGTGGTTCTACACAGGGGCTTGAGAAGGAACTTTCCACGACAACTTTGAAAATTTCGCAGCAGCCATTTTTCCTGCTACGCAGAGAAGAACAAGAAGCATTCTTCAAGCTCCTAGGTCCAGTAGTTGTATCTACTTGTGCTAGGATTCAGCCCTCCTTGGGACAGAGATGGACAGCATTCAAAGCACAGCTAGCCTGCAAAGCTACCACAACTAGCCTGCCTTTGACTTAATTGATAACACAAAGTTTAACCATTGTGCCTTTTGTCCAATCTTCTGTATTGGCAGCACAGTGCCTGATAGATTGCAAACCCTTGTCTTCAAATCTCTCTTCCCCACCAATTAAAAAAGAAATGCAATCGCATTCTCTCACTTAAATGTGATGGGATTGAATGGAAGGACAGTCAGATCGTTCATTAAAATCACATGATTTCTAGCAGTGGCGGGATTCAAATTTTTTTACTACCGGTTCTGTGGGCTTGGCTTGGTAGCCATGGCAGGGGAAGGATACTGCAAAATCCCCATTCCCTCCCCACGCCACTAACCTGCTTTCCAGCTCCGTTCTCCTATGCAGGGCAACCCAAAAAGACCCAGCCGGGACTCAATGGGAGGCAGAGAAGAGATGGGGTTGGCAGGGCCAGTCAGAGGCGGGATTGGCCGGTTCTCTGAACTGCTCAAAATTTCCGCTATCGGTTCTCCAGAACGGATCAGAACCTGTTGAATACCACCTCTGGTTTCTAGGATCCAAAATGATTGCTGTCCAACCTCTGGTTTATGGCCTTGAGCCATGTGTTTTTCAGTAAATCACGGATTAGCTGATTTAAGATGTCTTCTGCACTTCAGAACAGCAAAATGTTTGATTTTAAGTCGATTAGGGAATTTTTTTTTTTTTTAGAATAGGTAGCTTTGAGATAATATTGCTAAAAGCTATGTCTGGGAAAGTTTATGTGAAATTAACAAAAAAATAAGCTTAATTACATTTAAAATCTGTACAGAAAAACGTTGCATCTCTTTCTCATTCAAACACGGAGTGATGGGTGGGGGGCTAAAATATCAAATCTCTTTTAATGATTTCAACACTTTCCTGTTTTTCTGATTCTAAATGTGTAAGCATGGCAAATTCTATAGTAACAGGATGTCATGCTCTTATTGTGCATTAGGATCAAGAGTAAGGTTTATTTAATAATATTTTTCAGATGCTATAAAATAGCATAAATACTATAAGTTAGTTTGTATTTCCTGAATTTAAACTTTGTCTGCAAGAATGAATTGTATAGCTTAAATCGGATCCCTCTACTTTATTTCTCATCAGAGGATGGCTTGGTACAAGACTTCCTGTCCACAGACACATGTTACAGAATCTCAGATAAGGTACGTTTCCTGCTATGTTCATGTATTAAGGCTTCCAATATTAGAGCAATATTGTATTCGTAGCTTTACAGCTCAATTTTAATCAACAATATTGGAAGCACTCTTTTCACACAAACAGACAGGATGTTTCAGAATAGCCTTTTGTTTATTTGTTTTCATAAAAGACTTAACAGCTGTTAAAAAAACAAAACAAAAAAAATCAGCACACAGTGGATAAAATGATCTTTGCTTCCATTTTCAAGAGTATATTCTTCCATTTTCCAGAAAAATAGGTTATATTGGTTAACTCATTTTTTATACATTCTGTTCCCCCAAATGCCTCCCCACCTAAACAAATACAGGTAGACCTCAGCTTACAACCATTAATTTAGTAACTGAAGTTACAATGGCACTGAAAAAGTGACTTCTGACTGTGTTTCATATTTAAATCTGTGGCACGGCGTGGCAGCATCCCCATGGTCACATGATCAAAATTCAGACGCTTGGCATTGGACCCGTATTTATGACTGTTGCAGTGTCCTGGGATTATGTGATCACCTCTTGCAACTTTCTGACAAGTCAATGGGGAAACCAGATCCACGTAACTCTGTTACTAAGCTAACCGCTGCCATGATTCACTTAACAACTGGAAAGAAAGGTCGTAAGATGGGGCAAATCTCGTTTAACTATCTTGTTCATCAACAGAAATGTTGGGCACAATTGTAAGTTGAGGGCTACCTAGATATCAAGGAAGGGTTATTACATTCTATTTGCTTTTGTTCTATTCGCATTTTTAATGTAGAAGTTCCTAATTTATATTACGTAATTGAAATATATTGTGTCAATTGTTTTATAGCTGTACTGATCATAGTTAGAAGCATATCAGAAATAAAACCTGTTCTTAAATTGGACACTAATACCCAAAACTAGAGCCAGTTGGTTAGTGGTGAAGGCCTCAGGTTAAAATTCAAAAGACCATGAGTTCTAGTCCTGCTGTAGGAATGAAACCAGCTAACAATAATTATATTAGTTTGGACTTAAATTCACAATGATAGCTCTTCCGTGTTTTGCATTGGTATCAGGAGGCAGCAGGGGAACAGCATGCTTCATTGTTCACATAACATCTCTGTGCTAAGTTAAAGTGATGTTATTTAGCAACCCAAACTCAACCATTCAAGAGAAGATAAAGTTTTTCCCAACACGGAGCTCCTGGTGCTATAACTGAAAATGTGTTGTTGGGTTTTTCTGTTACTTTTCTGTTCTTAGTGGATTTCCGTAGTAAAGGAAATTTTGAAAAAACAGCGTACTAGGAAGAGCTTAGCTGGCAAGCTGCCACTTAGCTTTCCCTTTCAATAACCTTCTGTGATATCAGGGTAGCTATTAATTTCTCATCTCAAAATCCACAGAGCTATAATGGCTTTCCTAATAAAAGCAGATGGTATTTTGGCTCTTCAGTTCTGTTTCTATGCATGTACTTAGGATGATTTTTTCTTCCCTGTCCCTCGTACAATTCTGGTCTTTAAAAATATTAAAACCCACTTTCTCATTCAGTATCTTATAGCCATGACTATGATGTACTTTAAACGAGCTGGCCTACATACAAAAGAATATACACGGATCAATCTCTTCATAGCTCTGTAAGTGGCACAGTTGTTATTTTTTGAGCTTCATGGTTTTCCTATAGTTATTCTTTTGTTTTGCTTCCAATATTTTTTAAATGCTCAGGCCATTTAAAGATATTCACATATCTGGACAGCGTTTAGGGTTGGAAATGGCTAATTTATCTTGACAGAGACCCCCTGAATTCAGAGTTGACTTCACATTCTTATTCAGAAATAATTCATAATCAATCTTTAGATGATGTAGAACAAAGGATGTACTGTAGAAGTGGAAAATATTTGTATTATATTGACATGAGCCATTTGGTACTCTAATAGAAGAGGGTATTTGTAGCTTAGAGTTGAATTGTAAAATCCTTGGTGCTCTCTGAGCTTGGTTGTTTGTTCTTAGATGTTTCATTACCCAACTACTAGATAACATCTTTCTTGATAAAAGGAAGTGGGGTTTGCTTTCTGTTTATGTGCAGTAGCTTACCCTGTCAGTGTTGGTGCCGATGTTGTTTTCTCCTTGATACTTCCTTATTTAGGCTGTTATTTGAGTTTTTTCCTTGCTTTCCATTACAAAGGAAGATAGGTGATCCACTACCTTATTCCCGTGCTCCAAGCTGTCCTTGAACGTGGACAACATCTGACTTTGTACTGTGACTATTATAACTTTGTACAGTTGTAAAAAGTGATGTATTTCAAATTGAGAAAGTGACTCAGCTTTTCTTGAGAAATTATGCAGTATTATGTCACCGAAGGAATCCCGACGGCTTTCCCTGCTTCCAACATCTTTTTGTCCTAATTATAGGTACTTAGCCAATGACATGGAAGAAGACACAGAAGACTATAAATATGAAATCTTCCCCTGGGCGCTTGGCGACAACTGGAGGAAACTATTTCCACAATTCTTAAAAATGAGAGACGGCTTTTGGGCTAAAATGAAGTATAGAGCGTTTGTTAGCCGGCGATGTTGTGATGAGGTCAGCTGCAGTTTAATCTGATTAAAACCGGTGGCTTGATGGAGGGAAGGGCAGAATTATTTCCTGCAAAGGAAACTCCACAGTAGATACTGGCAGCTGGGTGGGGGAGTAATAGAGGATAACTGAGGGAAAACTACAAATAATGGAATGAATTTTAACGTTACGTGTTGTATGCATAGAGTGTGTCCTTGGGTTAGAAAAAATACACTTCCCTGATGTTCTGCAAAAATGATGGCCCAATAATCTCATTAGATGTAACACAGCTTCGTTGTCTCTACAAGGTCTATACTAGCTATTATCAGGTGCTTTTTGTAGTTGCCTAACAATGAAAAATATATTTTTTTCACAAGTACGATTTTTAGCAGGGTGAGTTTGATATAACAGTTAAGACACCAGGCTAGAAAGTGGGAGACCAAGAGTACTACTAGTCCTGCCTTAGGCACAAAGGCAGCTGGGTGACCTTGGGCCAGTCATCCACTCTCAACCCTAGGAAGAAGCAAGGGCAAAGCCCTAAAGACAAACCTTGCCAAGGAAACCGCAGGGGCATGTCCACATAGATGGCATGCTAATTTAACAAATAAAAATAGACTTATGAATGAATTGGACCCGTCTCCTTGCATGTAACATTAAGAGTAACACTCCACGTTAAACCACGAGAAGATTCAAATGTTCATTTTAATACGTACTGTATTAGAATTTTAGTGTGCTTCATACCTTGCATGGCATCTTTACATGTTAATAAAGAAGTTGAAGATGCCGGGCATAAAAAAAGAAAACACGCGCTAACCTCTGCAAGATTTATTGAGAAAAAGAGATGGGTTTTACAGAAAAATTCCTGCATGTGAATGGTTAACCGTGTGACCTTGTAAATTCCAGCGTATATTAAACACACACCAAAAAAGATTTTCTATCTGCCTGCTTGTACCTCAGCAAAGCAGCAAGTCTCTTCCCCTGAAAAGGGAGGTGTTTGTGGTAACGTTGACATAAGGATCTCCTGAAACCAACTCTCCTAACTCTCCGTCTTCCTGTTATCTCTAGATAATGCTGAGAGAGCCCTCTCACTGGGCCTGGGCCCGTGAACGAGCATCTCACCACAGTGGGGCGCTGAGGAGTTACCTGAAGAATGAAGAGGAGTTTGCCCCCAGAGGGCCTGGTGTTACGCCCTCTGTGTGCCTTCTCTGCGTTTTGGACATGGAAGGAAACGTGGCTCAGATCACGCCCCCTGCCAGTGATCTCTTACCGTCAGACGTGTTGAAAGGAGATTTGGAAAGCTCTCCTTTTCTAATGCTGGATTCAGAGACTAACTACACCGTGATGCAAAGTAAGCGCTTAACCATGGCTCAGTTCATCTTTAGGGGGGTTTTGAATTTAAAAACACTCTACTTAAAAAAAAAATATCTAGGTTTCAACAAGGATGAAATATACAGCTAGTCCTCGACTTAACAACCTCAATTGAGCCCCAAATTTGTGTTACTAAGCAAAACATTTGTTAAGTGAACTTTGCTCCATTTTACGACTTTTCTTGCCACGGTTGTAAAGTGAGTCCCTGCAGTTGTTAACTTAGCAACACGGTTGTTAAGTGAATTTGTTTTCCCCATTGACTTGGCTTGTCGGAAGGTCGCAAAAAGAGATCCCATAACCCCGGGACACTCCCGACAATTATAAACGTTGTTGAGTCGAGCGTCTTTTGAGTTTCGATCTGGTGGTAACCATGAGATTGCTGCAGCGGTTGCAAATGTGAAAAATGGTCACAAGTCTTTTTTTTTTTTTAACTTCGAATGGTCACTAAATGAACTGTCGTAAGTCGAGGACCACCTGTACATTCTTTTGAAATCAGTCTTACACATTTCATGTTCGGTTTAAACAGAGTAGAGTTAAAAATTAGAAATAGACCTGATATCGAATAAGCATGTTTTTGGGCTGATTTCCAATGACGGAAAGATCTGTTTAACTTTGTGGATCTGATAACTGTTTTAGATATCTTAACACGTAACTGTTCTACCCACAAGACTCTTCATTTCACAGTTACCTTGTTTGTTCATCCACCCTAGAGCAAATTGAACTTAACCTTTTTATCACAGTGTTGAAGGAGTTAATATTTAACTTCATAACAGAGTAACTGTTATGTTCATCCTTTGCAAGTGCAACCTCCCAATGCAATTCGAAGCATTGCGTAGACTGACTCTCAACATAAGCCTCTGATAGTCTTACAGGGACCCACCATGGAGAAGATGGAGCAGAGAAAGATTGGCAGTTCTTGGCATAATATTTGATGGCTGAAGACCTCCCCCCACAACCACCGGCATACCAGATTTCCCCCATCGGAGCAGTAGTATTCGTGGATGTCCTTCCATCTACATTTGCGGCATTCTATTTATAAGCACTTTATCTTCCTGTTTGTAGAGAGGACACTTAGTAATACTTATTATATTTGTATATATTTAAAAAAAAAAAAAGCTTATGAATTGTGACTTGTACAATGTCAAAAAAAGTGCCAGTTGGAATGACTCTTAATAAAGACGTCTAGAAGAACAGGCTACAGGGAGATATATATTTTCAAACTTTTTATCACATTTTACTCTGGTTCGTTCGTAGCCCGTTTTACTTGTAGAATTACAAGCTGTTTTAGCCCAAAGGAATCTGGAATGATTTGCAGGCCAATTAAAAAGTAGCACTCCCTGAGTTCAGGTATTCGGACACACGAGGACAAAACAAGAGAAGGGGATAAAATTTGGACAGTTTTTAGTCTGCTACTGGTGCAGTCCTTGCAGTTGACGTTATGGTAGAAATTTTGGGGCAGCGCACAGGAATAGAAAGTGAGAAGTGGGGAGGGATTTAAAGCTATTTCTCTCCTCAGCCATATCCTAATGCAATGGCTATTTATTAGATTTCTGACTCACTTCTGTGCCTTGTTGGCCCTTCAGGCAGCTGACAAAACATTAGAAAACTAGAATCAAATAACTGGAAAGTCATGGATAAAAATGGTAATTAACACCTTCCTGTTAACTATATTAATATGACAGGTGGGCCTGAAGCCTGAATCAAAACACGTTTACTTGCTGGAAGTTTCTGAAAATGATAGCTAGTATTTTTATTTATCAAATTCGGAAATAATCCGTCTCACTCTTAACTCCTTGTATTTTCCCCCATACAAATATACCTTGATTTGGAGTAAAATTGAAAGGCAAAAAAACCCTGCAACGTTTTTGGGGGAAAGTTAACCCTTTTTTTTTTTTTTTGGAAGAATATGGTTTCCTGTCATCTAGGCCCTAGCAACAATTTCACATTGGGTGGGGAATGAACTGGAGCTGGCATAAAAGGGCAGATTTCTCAACCTTGGAAAACAAAACAGGTTGCTTTGTGCTCCAATCGTTTTTTAGCTAACCTATGTACAAAACCTGAAAATTAAACCATGGTTAGCCGTGGGCAAACCTACTGCAGAAAGTCAGGTTATAATAGAAAAAAACCTACCCATGATCTAACAGCTGGAGGGGGGTGGGGGGGTGTCTCGGTTTTGTCCAAACCGCAAGCACTTTAGAAGTGTCCTTTCTTTTTTTCCCCACAACCCGTACAAAGGAGAAGCCATCATCAAGACAGTGGCTCAGACCGTGGTTGTCTGAATCCAAACAATTGCACACACAGCGTCGCAGACCAGTTTCGTCTACTGATGAAACCACTAGGCTAAACACAGGAAGACTCTGAATTTCAGTCCCATTTTAGTCATGTAGCTAACTGGGTGACTTTGGGCCGATCCCCAGGGGATTTTGAGTTCTAATCCCGCCTTGGGCCCGAAAGCCAGCTGGGTGTCTTTGGGTTGATCCCTCTCTCTCAACCTGTCCCACCTCATAAGGGTGATGTTGTAGGGAAAACAGGGAGAGGAAGCAGCCACCTTGAGTTGATTATTTAATATAAAAGTGGGCAAAAATGATGAAGACTTCTCCACTTCTTGGAAATCCCCCTTTTTTTGGAGGCGCCTATCAGAAAAGGGGGGTGCCCCATTGGAAAACCTGGAACCGTCTCAACAAAGCGCCTTGTTAGATCCCGAGATCTCCACAAGCCAGACTTGTGTAGTGTACACTAATTTGCTGGGAGAGAGTGATGGGCGCTGTAGTCGGAGAGCGCCCCGTTGGGGACAGCCAGCTAGCCCTGGCGGGGTTTCTGAAATGCAGCCGGTCCAGCTTCGCGCCTCTTAGGCTAAGCTAAAAACAAATAAGTCGGAAAACCAGCCGTTTTGCCTTAGAGGGCTGCAACCGCCCGGCAATCCGGCCGCTCTGGGGATGGCGCATTAGCAGGTCCGCATCCCGCGCACTCTTCTCTCTTTTCTTTTTTTTCGCGCAAAGAAATGAAAACCGACTTTGCGCTCCGGGCCGCCGCCAAGCTCTCTCGGGCGCGGCTCCCCCGGGGTGTTGCAATGCAGGCAGAATGCAGACGCGGAGGAGAGGAAGCCGACTTCGGCTGCTGCTTCCAACCGCTGAAGAGGAGAGCGGCCGCCCAGCTCCCTCCTCCGGCCCGCTCCTTGCCCCTTCCCGTCTCCCCAACAAACCCGGGATCGGAGAAAAAACCCGCCCGGGCCGCCCCTCTTCCGTCTCCAAGTCGTGCGTTTTTGCGCAAGGCTTCCCCCCGCCGCGCCCTGCTCCAGCCGCCTTCCCCTGCCTTGGCTAACGCCCAGCGAGGGAGGAGTTGCTGGGCCACGAACGGGCGGAGACGGGCGGCGAGGAGGGGGTGCCCGAACGACGCTCCTGCGCCGAAAAAGCTTCCCTTACCCTCTCCTCCGGTGTAAAAGATCCCGGGGCCTTTTCACTCCGTCCTAGGCCGAGGGGACGCTCCGGGGCGCAGGTAAAGGCTTGGCTTCGGGAGGCGAGATTGGAGAGGGAAAAAGTGCTGGAGTTTGCGGTTGGGGGTTGGCCTTTTGGGGAAAAAAAAATAATATTCATAGTATCTGCCTATTACACAATCAGCTCCTCCTGGAGAGGTCCAACTTGGCCTTGTTATTTCTTTAAATAAAAGTATTGTTAAATTTGTTATTTGGGGTAAGCAAGCGCGACGGTTTAAGGAGAAGCCACGAAAGCGGCCAAGTTCACTTTCATGATTCTTTCTCTTTCTCTCTCGCTGGCCCTCCGTGGCTTTAATGCAGGGGGGGGGAAAGGGTACTTCTGAGCATGGGCAGAGAACCTAGGGGTTCTCCCCGAGAGAATTACTCTCTCCAACTGGGTGAAAGCAGCGGAACAGCCTGGTTATTTGAGCTGCAGAAAAGTAAGGGTTGTGTCAAATGTTTTTGAGATTTCCCCCTCCCGTTTTGGCCTACATCTGCACTACAATTCCCTCAACCTCTTGCCTGGATGGGTGTTGTGGTCCATGCATTTTGAGGGCATTGCTGGGCTCCTTTCCCACTGCTTTGTGTTAGATGTCAGTGACGTTGTGGCCGAATTGTAAGAAAATACATACATAACAAATGTATGGGGCCTGCATATTTTATAGGCAACGGAAAAGCAATATAAATATCTGCGGACTGAGTCACCCATGTTGAGCATCCCAGCCAGGTCTTTATAGACACAAACTTTCAAAATTTTATCAGCAAGTTTCTAGACTCTTTGGAAGTTCTGGGGTTTAACTTCAGGCCTTCTGGAAGCAAACCTGGGTCTGTATTATGGTATCCTGTGGTCTGTCTTCTGTAAATGATGATCCAGTGAAGATTCTGGTCTTCATGGGGCTGATGTTTTAAATCTGAAGGTACTTCTACATTCTGCTGTGGTGCAGATGTTTGCTATCTGTCCCCCAAACTTTGAAGCAGGGAATTTTTTACAGCTGTTCCTGGAAACACAATGGTAGAATCCTAATTCTCCATGCCTAATTTAATTGGGTTGCATTGATGTATTAGTTCCTCAAGAGGAGAATGCCAAGGTGGCAGGATGTTTAAATGGAGTGTAATTTGTTGCCCCATCCTGGATCTTCCAGGTAGGGAAATCAACCTGGGTATTTTGAGCCCCTACCTAGCCCTTGCTCCAGAGTAGTCAAACTTTCCAGGAAGTTAAAAAGCCTCCGGGCATTTCAAAACTCAGAGCAGGTCATCATGAAACATGGCCAGGTGAGGAACCAGGCTGGCCTGGTGTGGCCTTTTGTGGAAAAGACAAACTTCATGCCAGGCCTTCGGAGGAGTAAAAAAAACAAGGGGTCCTCAAACGTACGACCACAATTGGCACTGAATTTCTGTCCCTAAGGAAGGCAGCCAGCAAATTGCCTGCTATTTATTTATTTATTTTATTGGTCAATCACTTACAAGATAAACATGAGTAAAAATACAGGAAATAGGTACGAATAAATGGGGACAATAGGACAGGGACGGTAGGCACGATGGTGCACTTACACACGCCCCTTACAGACCTCTTAGGAATGGGGTGAGGTCTATAGTGGATAGTTTGAGGTTAAAGGAGTGGGGGTTAGAGGATGTAACAACAGAGTCAGGTGGTGCGTTCCAGGCATTGACCACTCTGCTGCTGAAGTCGTACTTCCTGCAATCAAGTTTGGAGCCGTTTACATTGAGTTTGTATCTGTTGTGTGCTCTTGTATTGTTGCAGTTGAAGCTGAAGTAGTCATTGACTGGTAGGACATTGTAGCAGATAATTTTGTGTACTATGCTTAAGTCCAACCGTAGGCAACATAGTTCAAGTTTGTCCACGCCCAAAATTTCAAGCCTGGGGATGTAGGATATTCTGTTGCGAGCAGAGGAGTGTAGTACTCTTCTCGTGAGATACTTCTGAACTCGCTCAATTGTATGAATGTCCGATATACATTGCAGATTCCAGACTGATGAGCTGTATTCGAACAATGGTCTAGCAAAAGTTTTCTTTGTCCTAGTTAGCAATTCAATATTTCACTGCCTTTTCTGCCGTGATGGTTATGTGAATTGCTGTGGTTGCTAAGTGGATCACATGGTCATTAAGCAAATCCAGCTTTTCCCCATTTGACTTGACTTTTTGGAAATCCCCTGGGAAAGTCGCCGATGGGGATCACGTGACCCTGGGAACACAGCAACAGTCACAAATACGTGTCAGTTGTCAAGCACCCCAAATTTTGATGGCATGGCCCTAGGGATGGTTGCGCCAGTTGTAAGTGCAAGGATTTTTCTCATTTTTCAGTGCTGTCGTAACATTCAGTCCCTGAATGAGTAGCTGGAAGTCTAGGACTATTTCCAAAAGAGGAGCTGAACACAGTTCCTGAATTTATGACCTACAATGAGGTGTTTCTGCAGAAAGAGGAAGCAAAATTATGTTTCGTGCTTGGGGAAAGGGAAAAATAATAATAATAAAAAAAAGAAACAAGTTAAATGAAAGAAATGCAATGGCACTGACTTATGACCGTTTTTTAAAAAAAATACAGTTTTATTATACATTTTCTTTGTTTTGTATTACACCTTCAATTTTACAACTGATATACTGGTTGTATCAACATTATACATGATGCACTCTATAATACCTCTTATGTTCAACCATTTAACTTTTCTTTGTACAATACCATATTTATCTTTCTTATTCATATAGTTCTAACCGGAGTTTCTATACGTATATATTTTTAACTATCATTATACTCACATTATTTCTAGTATTTGACTGTCTTTCATTGTAGTTTTCTAGTCTTTGCATCTCTTATCTAACCAATTGTACCATATGTCCCAAACGGAATAATATTCTAATTCCCTGTCATACCCCTGTTGGAATCTGATTCTGAGGGAGAGGTGGAACAGCTGACAGGGAGTGGAGGTGTGGCTCCAGTGGCTGTGGAGGAAACTGGGGAAGGGCAAAGTCTGGCTGGGCATTCAAAGAAAGACCCAGGCCCACCCTTTCTTCATTCTAGGGCATGCAGGGAGGAAGAGATAAGGGAGCAACATGGGTTACAGGGGAGAAAAGGGCCCTGATTCCCTGCAGCTGGGAAAACAGGATAAAGAGGGTGCTTGCACACAGCTCCTTGCAAAGGGTGAATTATTTTGGTTTGTCAAGTCTTATCTGAGTTCTGATGTCCTCCCAACTGTGTGTGTGTTTCGTTATCTTTTGAAGTCTTCAATTCCTTATCCTGCCCTGTCTCCTTAATTGCTGCAGTGTGGTTTGTGTTGGTTTTTATTTATAGTTTATATGTACTTTGGGTTCTGATGGAATTTCTTCCCTTTAAAAACTGTTCTTGGAAGAGTTTTTTTCCTCCAGCCGATGATAACTGAACGTTGGGGGCCAAGTTGGTGGAATTAAAGGGGCTTTACCTATTTTTGTGACTTCGTTGCTTTTGTGCCACGTCCTGGGTCATCTCATTCCCCTTTATCTTTAATTTCCATCGTCAACCTGTCCACTTCAGCGCACTCAAGTATTTTCCTTATTACCGTTTCCTCTGTGGATGTATTTCTTCTTTTCCCAATTTTGTGCGTAGCTAATTCTCTCCACTGTTATTACAAGAAGCATCAAGGACTGAGTTTTCTTATTATATTTCCCTGTTAAGTGTGCCCAATAGAAATAACTTGAAATAATAGAAATAATCTGTTTTATCATCTCCTCCAATCAATTGTGGTGGACCTGTATTGGGCAAAGATGACCGTTTTTCATACTTATGACCATTGCAGAAAACCCCATGGTTATGTCATCAAAATACAGACGCCTGGCAACTGACTCATATTGATGACAGTAGCAGTGTCCCTTTTGGCGACCGTCCGACAAGCAAAGTCACTTAGCAACCGGATTACAAACTTCACAACCTCAGCAATTTGCTCAGCATCTGGAGCAAGAAAGGAGCAAGACAATTTTTTTTGACCTTTTGAATTCCATGTAGCTTTGATTCTTCGGGGACAAGATTCAGGATAAGGTGTATGATTTTATAGTTGCAGCCAAACTTTCTCAAACTGCGTGTTTTGCAAACAACAGGACAACAAGATAAGCAATTTAGAACGAAGGAGAAAATTTCCCGACAGAACAATTTATCTGCGGAACAACAGTGAATGCTCCAACACTGGAACTTTTTAAAAAGATGTTGCATAACCCTTTGTCTGAAGTGGTGTAGGGTTGGACTAGAAGACCTCCAAGGTCCCTTCCAACTCTGTTATTCTATTCTAAGTTTTGTAAACACGGTGAGATTTGGCTAGGTCGAAATATTGAATCGGTGTTTGACATGATTGAAAGATTCCCACCTCGGACCATTGGGAAATGCGGATTTATTTATCTGGTCTTTCTCACCTTCTCCTGATACCGTTTGAGCAAGTCTCAACCTCTTCCTACCATGGGCGAGTCTGCCAAAGGCTTTCTGAAATCATGAATCATCTCAAGGATTTTCTCAAATGCCTCCCCTTAATATGCTCATCATTACAGGCAGTCTTTGACTTACAACCGTTTAATTAGTGGCTGTTCAAAGATATAACGGCAGTGGAAAAAAGGGACTTAAAACTGATCCTCACGCTTGAGCAAGGGGGGTTGGACTAGAAGACCTCCAAGAACCCTTCCATCTCTGTTATTCTGTAAAATTTCACTTAACAGATTAACAGAGTTGAAAGGGACCTTGTAGGTCATCTAGTCCAACCCCCCACCCAAACAGGAGACCCTGCACCATTTCTGACAGATGGCAGTCCAGTCTCTTTTGAAAGCTTCCAGTGATGAAGCTCCCATGACTTCTGAAGGCAACTTCTGTTCCACGGGTTGATAGTTCTCACTGTCAGAAAATTCCTCTTTATTTCCAGGTTGAATCTCTCCTCGAACAGTTTCCATCCATTATTCCTTGCTGGTGCTTTGGAAAACAGCTTGACCCCCTCTTCCTCTCTGTGGCAGCCCCTCAAATATTGGAAGACTGCTCTCATGTCTCCCCTGGTCCTTCTCTTCATTAGACCAGCCAGGCCCAGTTCCTGCAACTGTCCATCGTATATTTTGTTTGGGTTGGACTAGAAGACCTCTGAAATCCCTTCCAGACCTAGGCCATGTCCAGTTCCTGCAACTGTTCATTATATGTTTTAGCCTCCAGTTCCCTGGTCATCCTGCTTGCTCTTCTCTGCATTCTATATCTAGAGTCTCAACATCTTTTTTTTTTTATAATGTGGTATCCAAAACTGGATGCAATATTCTAGGTGTGATCTTGGGCAGGAAGCGGGATGATCTTGCTATGCTGAGCTACGAGAAGTCTAATGTCTTCAAAATTTCAAAGCACGCCTAAACTAGGTTAGGTTTTTTTAAAAAAACTTGCTACCTATTTTTTTTCTCACACACACGCATTAAAATCGACCTCTACAATTTTACATTTGCCCAGGATGATTCTGGGAAGCAGCCAAAATAAGCAAATAGATCATTTCCTTCTCTTTAGCTGGGGGAAATGCCAAATTGAACCCTGTTCTGCTCACCTGGCATTTTCCTTTTGTGAATTCTGCACGCCCGATGAACTGGTTGCAGAGATGCCAAGGCATTTCTCAAGGTGCGGTAAAGTGCAATAAATAACTTTTCATTGGCTTGGGGGTTTCATATTTGCTTTTTTTTCTTTGTATGTAGGGGTAAGCAAGGCTTACGGTTGTCCCAATGGTGCTTTTTTTTCCAAGAGACAACTGGACTTTCTGTTTTTTTCTTTGAAGGCGTTTCGCTTCTCATCCAAGAAGCTTCTTCAACTCGCGTGTTGGATGAGAAGTGAAATGTCTTCAAATAAAAGCCAGAAAGTCCAGTTTCCTCTTGAACAAAAAAGGCACCTTTGAGACAACCATGATCTGGATGACTGTGAATCTCCATAGACAAGGATTTGTCCTGATAGGCAGGACAAATATTGAAAATACTGAAGTGGGTAGGGATGAGATTTATTGACTATTTATTGCCAGGGACAAAAGTGAAATCTACCCACTTGAACAGATTCCTAATTACAGATAGTCCTCAACTTCTGACCACAGTTGGGAGAAGAATTTCTGTTGCTAAGCAAGGCGGAGTTTTGACCGAGTTGCACCTGAACTTTTTGCCATCGTTGTTAAGCCAATCACTGCGGCTGTTAAGTGAGTCAAGGGGTCATTAGGGCACTTTGCAGAGCAAGATGGGCAGAGTATAAATTTAATTGATAAATACTTGCCGGTTGCCAAGCACCAGAATTGTAACCCCTTGCAACTCTGAGCAACACATATTCTCTTTCATTGCAATCCCTTGACTATGGCTGTGATAGTCGTAAATCTGAGGATTGGTTGTAAGTCACTTTTTTTCATCATAATTTCGAACAGTCGCTAGAGAAGTGGTTCTAAGTCAAGGACTGACTACCTACTTAGAGACACATTGTTGTAATTCTCTTGACAGTAAAAAGGGTGTTTGTATCTGTTTCTTTTGGACTTCCTAGCTCAGCCTGGAGCCCTAGAATCTCCTGGTGGTATCTCATCCAAGCCTTAGCCAACCCAACCTGCCTTCAATTAACTCAGGTAAGGTCAGTGTTAATCGAGTGTTAACCGGTTGCTTTTTTCGCATCCACTTTAACACACAGACACCACCTTAAAATAGGTGCAGTGCCAAAATTGGATGGGATAGATTTTGGAGACACTGTTTTGGAAAACCATTCCAGGCGAATTTGGAAATTTTCACCTTTTGAAATATTGCAGTGTTGTTTAAATCTTCTGAATCTTAACTTAATTCTGATTTTAATGTTAATTTTATCCATTGTTATGTATTGATTATATTGTATGCAGCCCAGATGGGCAGCTAAGAAAAGGAAGGGAGGGAAGACAGAAGGGAGGGAGGGAGGGAGGATGAAAGAAGGAGGGAAGGAAGAAGGAGAAAGTAAGGAGGGCGGGAGGGAGGACAGAAGGAAAGGAGGAAGGAAGGGAAAATGAAAGGGAGGAGGGAGGGAGGAAGGAAGGACGGAAGGAGGGAGGGCAGAAGGAAGGAAGGAAGGGGGAAAAGGGAAGGAAGGGAGGATGAAAGAGGGAAGGAGGAGGGAGGAAGGAAAGAAGGAGGGAGGGAGGGTGGAAGGAAGGAAGGAAGCTTGCTTCCCCTTGACAATCTGCCACACTGCTTCATCAACCTCTCACCTCACAGGGCGATTGTTAAATGAATCTCACCCAATTTTACGACCTCTTTGGCCACAGTTGTTAAGCCAATCACCGCAGCCGTTAAGTGAATCACACCATTGTTAAGCGAACCCAGCTTCCCCCGTTGACTTCCCTTGTCGGAAGCTGCCTGGGAAGGCCTCAAATGGCAACCCTGGGACCCCCCGGGACAGGGCCCCAATTGCAAACCACATGACGGCAGGGGTGCTTGTGGTGATCACGAGCCCCTTTTTATCCGACCCTGCTTTGGAACGGTTGTAAGTCGAGGAACCCGCGAAACGATCTTCTCTTCCCAAGTCTCTGGTGTTGATCTTGGATTCCTGCAGAAGCTTCTGAGACCGATTAAGAGCTGGCAGGGAAAACGATCGGCCTTGGCTTTCGTTCAACAGGGATAGCCATGCAGGCAGGAATTCAGGGAGAGAGCGAAGGAGAGAGAGAGAAGGAGAGAGAGAAGGGGAGAGAGAGAGAGAGAGAAAGTCAGAGTCCCTGTGTGCTGTCCTTTTGGGCTTCTGACGCCTGGAAACTGGAATGCCAAGGATACAACAGGTGGCATTTAACAAGTATTGGGAGAAACCAGTGCTAGCGTGTCCCACGCTTGGTTGAAAAAAAGACCGCTAGATCTGGACTGAACCCGTTTTACCTTCCTAAAAACAATTAAAACAAAAACTCAGCCTGGGCATAGGGAACCAACTTTTTGCGTGGCTTCACAGCTCTCCTCCGTTGCTCTCTTTTGATTTCCTCCTTTGCGATCATGAGGGCCAGAAACTTGAAAGGAAGGAAGGAAGGAAATTCATTTCTTTGCTCATCACTGCAAGACTTGGTTATTTTTCCCGCTCCTTCGTTTCTCTAACTCTGCTTGTTTTTTTCACGCATGAAGAAAGGAGGCAGGGGGACTCTTTGGAATGACCTAAATTCGACAATAAAATTCCTTAGGCACTCCGACTTGTGCGAGACGATCTTGCTGAATTTCAAGTTTTTCTAGGGAAGTTCCGGGATTTTGGAGGACATTCCTTATGTAAAACAGATGTTCCCTTCAGTAAACACGTAGACGTGTTTAAGACAACAGCAGTCACCGTGCCAACTCCTTAATTTAATCATTTTATCTTCACGCTGGCAGGTTTTTTTTTATCCTGTGGCTGGTTTATAAAGCAGTTTTAGTGCAGACCTGCTTTATAAACCATGGTTTGTGGCTGAGCCGAGTCATTGTGGTTTTATTTAACAACAGCAGGCTGAGGTTCCACAATGGCACATCAAGCCCTCGCTTGTTTGAACTTTAAATGGCTTAGCCATAAATCATGTTAATGCTCTACAATGCTTAATTTCACTTAACAACTGTACGCTCACTTAACAACCATGGGATTTGCTTAACACCATAAAAATGGCCGGGAAATCTGCTCTAATCACATGATGACTCCATCTCCAGCCCAACTGCAATCATGGTTACATAACCACATCACTTAGCGACCAAAATTCCGATCCCAATTGCCATAACTCAAGAACCGTCCATATTTTTTCTTTTCACTTCTGATCTGAGGCCATAATAAATTCTGTCATATTTTGTGTGTGTGTGTGCGCGCGTGCGCACGGTTTGTCTGCGACTGTTAGCCATGGAATCCTTATTGATCGCTGCAACATAGCTTGAGAAAGTGGAGCGGGGTGATATAAATTGAGTAGCTCTTAGTAGATAAAATAGAATTCTTTTGATAGTTCAAGGAGTGTGGCGCAGAAAGAATTGGACCCTATTTTGGGATTGGTTCATGTGATGTGGTGATGAGTAAAAAGAGGATGGTTTGCAGGTTGGGACATTGTGAGAAGTCAGGATAACTTTTAGTTTCAGAATTCCGCAGATGTGCCAGGTGCTATTCTAATAAAAGTACTTTTGAGATTATGCTTGTCTTGGAGTTACTGATCGGAATGGATGTTCCCTGGAACACTGACAGCAACCTAATAAAACTCCCTGTCTTTATTTTGGATATTCTGTGCAATTACGCTTTCGGGTTATTTCCTGTAACCATGAGGACTAGAGACTTAAACATATAGATACCGTATTGTACCGAGCAATCGACTGTTTTCCTAACAATTAGAATCTAGTTTTAAGCCCTGTCTTACCTCTTTCAGGGAATTTGATCGCTTGGATAATCAACCAAGATGTCAGAAGAGATCATCGTCCCAATTTATTGCACCGGGATCTCAGCTCAAGTTCAGAAGCAACGGGCCAAGGACCTGGGTTTGGGGAAACATGAGAACGCAGTCAAGCACTTGGGCCAGGATTTTGAGAGGCTTCGCAACGAATGCCTGCAGAACGGGAGCCTCTTCAGGGACGAGACCTTCCCCGCCACAGCCTCTTCGCTGGGTTTCAAAGAACTGGGGCCAAATTCGTCTAAGACCTACGGAGTCAAGTGGAAGCGCCCAACGGTGAGCCTTAAATTTTTAGGGTGCAGAAATTTCCTCTAAAAACATCTTTTTTTTCCCCCTCTTTTTTTAAAAAATTTAAATTTTATTAAACAAACAAACACCAACAAAGACAAAAAGAAACTTTAAAAAACATTGAACATGGTACAGTCCTCCTAACCCACATATTTGTCTTACATTGCTAAATCACATATAAAAATAGTACATGTTTGCGGTCTATATATAATATATATGTACATTTAATCATTTCTTATTGTCTTGATCCTTTCTTTTTTCTAACCAGCCATAAAACTTATCTCATATTTTGTAATAATCCGATTCATCCTTATTTTTTTAATTCCTTTGTCTATTTGTCCATTTCTGCACACATCCAGATTTTCCTAATTATTTCTAATTCACTTGGAGTTTCTTTACCTTTCCGTTGTTGTGCATAAGCCAATCTCGCAGCTGTGATTATATGAATTATTAAATATATAATATCCTTGTCCTATTTCCCCACAGTAATTCCTAACAGAGGGGTTCTTTTGAAGGGTCCTCAGTGGTCTCCAGGTCACAAACGACCATCATAAAATCTGAGTTGGTTGCCACAAGCATCCAGATTGTGAACCAGAGGGTGGGCGGGCATAAGGTTGAGCCGATAGTTGTCACTTTTAAAGTATTTATTTCCCAAAGCTGTTATAAATTTCAAACCATAATTAAACAAATGGGTTATAAGTCAAGAGACTGTCTTCTTGTTTGGAAAGTGACTAGATGGGTTCAGGAGAGATAAATACGGTATGGCTGTGGATGGATTCTTGGATCCAAGACAGGAGGTGGTCAATGCTGGCTGCAGGGGTGAAGGCTTGGGGGCTCCCTGAAGGCATCTAGCTGACCTCTAAAAGGGGCCAGTTGCCTGATGTGTAGTCTTCACACCCTGCTGGCGTTCTCAAGTTCTTCCGCCATTTAACAGCTTTTTTTCCTCTTTGAATCTTCCAGGAGATGTGCCGGAACCCACTTTTCATTGTAGATGGTGCCACACGGACGGATGTTTGCCAAGGAGCTCTGGGTGAGTGGCGAGACCTGCAGCCCCTTGGATTTCCACATCCCTGGGCCCTTTTTCTGTCTTTTTTCCCCCCAAACAGACGGGAGCTGAAAAGCTTAAGAAAAGCAACCTTAGAACTAAGGGGGAGATTTCCTGACCGTGAGATCAATGAACCAGTGGATCAAATTTCCTCTGGATGCTGTGGGTGGTCCATCAGTGTTTAACAGATAATCAGAGTTGGAAGGGACCTTGTTGATCATCTAGTCCAACCCCCCGCCCGAGCGGGAGACCCTACACCATTTCTGACAAATAGCAGTCCAATCTCTTCCTGAAAGTCTCAAGTGATGGCGCTCCCACCACATCCGAGGGCAACCTCTGTTCCATGGATTGATTGTTCTCCCTGTCAGAAAGTTTCTCCTTATTTCCAGGTTGAATCTCTCCTTGTTCAGTTTCCACCCGTTATTCCTTGTCTGGCCTTCGGGTGCTTTAGAAAATAGCTTGACCCCTTCATCTCTGGGCAGCCCCTCAAATATTGGAAGGCTGCTCTCCTGTCTCCCCTGGTCCTTCTCTTCCCTAGACTAGCCAGGCCCAAACCGTTCTCCATGTTTCAGCCTCCAGTCCCCTCATCATCCTGGTTGCTCTTCTCTGCACTCTTTCTAGAGTCTCGGTGTCTTTATAAGTGTGGTGACCAAAACTGGATGCAGTACTCTAGGTGTGGTCTTACTAAGGCTTTATAGAGTGGTATTAGCACCTCCCTTGATCTCAATTGTATCCCTCTGTTAATGCAGCTTAGGATTGCATTGGCTTTTTTGGCTGCTGCCGCACGCGGCTGGCTCCTATTTATCTGGTTGTCCTCTCAGACTCCAAGATCCCTCTCCCAGGTACTGCTATTGAACCTGGTTTCACCCCAGTCTATATCTGTCCTTTCGGTTTTTCTTGCCTAAGTGTAGGACTTTCCTTTTCTCTGCATTGAATTTCATTTTGTTAAATATGGCCCAGTATTCTAGTCTGTTCTAGTGGAGGCTTTTAAGAAGAGATTGGACAACCATTTGTCTGAAATGGTATAAGGTCTCCTGCTTGGACAAGGGGTTGGACTAGAAGGCCTCCAAAGTCCCTTCCAACTCTGTTATTCTGTATACCACTTCGGGCAAATGCCTATCCAATCTCTTATTGAAAACTTTCAGTGTTGTAGCACCCACAACTTCTAGAGGCAAGCAGTTCCACTGGTTAATTTTCCTCGCTGTCAGGAAATTCCTTGTTCCAGGTGGGATCTACCTCTGAGCAGCTTCCACCCACTGCTTCTGGCCCCAGCAGTTATAGGAAATGTTCTTCCCCTCTGGTTGCTTCCACGCCCTTCTGTCAATTATCTGATCTGCACCTGCAGGGAGATGCCACCCCGCCCCGTGACACCAAGCCAACTTTGGGGCTAAGAAACAGGTTGCAGCTTGTAATAATTCCAGACATGCTTGGCAGCTCCATTACCTCTGTGTGGTCCTTCCCGACCAATTGTGATCATTGCAACATTGCAAACCAAGTATGCATCTTGCATGTAGCCTGGCTTGGCTTAAGTGTAGTGTGTCCAACAAGCCACAGCTGGCTGGGTTTTCAAACAGCACAGCCTTTCAAACTGACGGGGTGTGTGAATCAAGCTACAACCGAGTCCACAAAGCTAATTTTTGCAGCCCAGGATTCTTGATTGATAGAAGCCCTGTGGATTATTTTTTTTTTTTAGTTTATCTAGTCTTGTCTGGAGATGTCAAGCATTGATCCTGCGATCTTTCGTATACAGGAATTAGGCCTTTTTATCTGTGTGAGTCTAAAGTAACTTCCTGGGTTTAGAGTAAAGAGAGAGCGCAACTTACAACCAGAATATAAGTTGTGCCAGTCATGAAGCGGGTCACCACATAACCACGTCCAATTTTGCATCCATGTTTCCTGTGGTCGTTAAGTGAATACTGCAGTCATACTGATACTGATACTGATCTGCAAAACACTGAATTGTGTTTAAATTGTGGTCACGTGACTGCAGGATGCTGCAAATGGCTGTGCATTTTTTCCGGCTAGAAACTGATCTTTTATTTCTGGTTTCTGGGGGAAAAAAAACAAGTCCATTGTGGCCCATGAATTTAAGGTTCAGGTAAGGACTGCCGCAGAAAAAGTCATAAAAATGAATTGGTCACGTAATGACCAGCTGAACAACTAACCTGACTGTACTTCCAGGCTCATCTTAAATTGAAGACTATCTGAAAGAAGAGGAAAAAGGTTGTTTTTGTTTAATCAGTGGAACAGCTTAGCTAAGTTCAGAAGTTGTGGCTACTCTATCACTGGACAGAAAAGACTGTACAGCTATTGTCCAGAATAGTATAGGGCCTCCTGCTGGAGCAGGGGGTTGGACTAGAAGACCTCCCAGGTCCCTTCCAATCCTGTTATTCTATGTTCTAATATTTTTTATGGACTCTTTCTGTATAGCAGGCTGAATTTTCTGGTCTCTCTCTCTCTCTCTCTAGGGGACTGTTGGCTGTTAGCTGCCATTGCATCCCTCACGCTGAATGACCCCCTTCTCCATCGCGTGGTCCCCCACGGACAAAGCTTCCAGAACGGATATGCTGGTATCTTCCACTTCCAGGTAAACACCTGTCTGATCCTTTGTCCAGGGCCCACAAGTTTATTCCGTCTTCCTTTTTGAAATGCAAGCAGTGGGTTAGCCTTGTGAGGTAGTGCAGAGAAGAATTACAGGGATCACCCAAAGAGCCGCATGAGGCTCCAGAGCCGCGGGTTGCTGACACCCTGTAGACTCCTGCCCTCCCAATGTAGGTAGTCCTTTTTTTTTGTAAATTTTATTTGAGTTTTCACAAAGAAAACAAAATACAAATCAAACATCTTTTTTGAAAGTGGCGTAATCCCGGGTTACATTTCTTCGTACAGACACAAATTCAACTTCATGCTCATTTTTATATTCTGTTCTATATCTTATTACTGTTTTACATTTTCCGCATAGCTTCTCCCCTCTTTTAATTTTCTCAATTTTATTTTAATTATCTCTTCTCAATTCAAATCATTATATTTATATTTTTTGTCTGTCCTGTTTCAATTATCTATTATCTTTTCTCATTAAACAAAATTTCTCCTGTAGTTACTGGAATATGACGCCTTTATATCTTTTAAGTTTATCCATTTAACTCTTATTTAGGCTTCAATATGAACCCTAAAGTTATAACATTCAATATAATACATAACTTCCATTCGGATTCTGCTTGGTACATTCTTAAAATACACACTATAATCTTAAAAAAAGAAAAAATATATAAATGTATGTAATTAAAACAACACATTCCATTCCAATTCAATTCTATCATTAATATTAATATTCATTAAAATCTTAACTTCTTTACCATTACTTTTCAATTAAATATCATACTTCTATGGGAACAATTATAAGCTTTCCATAATTAATTCCCCCCCTCTTCACCTATATTTTATAAAACATTAACTAAGATGTTCCCGTTCCTTCCTAATTCAATTTTCTCATCAATTTTATTTCACTTATTTTATTAACAAACATTTCACTAAATTAAACTATTTTATCCCTCATTTAATCATACAGTGTTTCCAATTTTCTAAAGTTATTTCTATTACTAATATAACAATACAATCTTATGTACCTTTACAGAAATTTTAGTGTCCAGAAATCTTTATTATCCCTTTGACATTTTCTTTTATTTTCAGCTTAATTGCCTGTTGATGTCAAAGAGGATTTTTCTGATTTCTTATTTAAGTCTCTTAGTTGTCAGTATAGGGAAGGGAAGAGAAGAAAAAAAACCCAAACCTTTCCCTTTTCCCTTTCTTTCGCTGCTTCCGACTCTTCTTTGGGAGCAATCTTATTTTTTTGTAAGTTTAAATTCCAGGGTACCTTAGTTGTTGCTTTTACAATTTAACCCGGTCAGCCAAAACTTTCACTTCTTATCTTCCTCCTGCACATTCTTTTCCGGTCAAGTTCTTCTTTGTGGTGGCCATTTCTGACCACCTCTGCAACCGCCTTCGGGAAAGGGAGTAATGGCTAGCTGAGGAGGAGAGATGCGGCTCTCCTCAACCCTGCTGGCAGTCTCTCCCCTCTTCACCACCTCTATGGGGTGGTTTAGCCCCGAAACCAGCCAGCTCGGGGCGCTCCAGCGGCGAGCCCAGACCGAAACCACGCACGATTGCAGATTTCTGTCTGTCGCCGAAGAGACTTCAAACCGGAAGCCGCCCAGGAGTTCTTATAGCTCTATATCCATCCTAACATTCCATTAACAGAGTCTTGACTGTGCATTTCATCCTTGGAGTGAGAGAAACTACAGCTATTCCTCGAGTTACAACAGTTATTTAGTGACCGTTCAAAGTGACAACGGCACTGAAAAATGTGACTTATGATTGTTCTTCACAGTTATGTTTCCCAAAGTCGCACGATCCAATTTTGCGACCTTCCGACAAGCCAAGTCAGCGGGGAAGCCAAATTCACTTAACAACCATGTTACTAACTTAAAAACTGCAGCGATTCCCCTTAACAACGGTGGCAAGGAGGTTTGTAAAACTCACTTAACAAGTGTCTTGCTTAACAACAGAAATGTTGGGTTCAGTGGTGGTTGCAGATCGAGGACTACCTGCATTGACTTGAAGGCGCTTAAAAAGGCCGAGATCGTTGGTTTAGCACGGTTGCACACAATTGTGGTCTATTTATCACACATTTCCCTAGTAGAGCAGCCACTGAGTATGGCTGGCCTGTAAATTCTTGACCTCTTTTTGTCTTCTGAAAACAGATCTGGCAGTTTGGGGAATGGATAGACGTGGTGGTGGATGATTTGCTCCCGACAAAAGACGGCAAGCTGGTGTTTGTTCATTCTGCCGAAGGGAATGAGTTCTGGAGCGCCCTACTCGAAAAAGCTTATGCCAAGTACGTATCGTTTGATTTATTTTTATTTTGGAGAGGAAAGTGTTTCAAAGTCGATCTTAGCTGTCAGTAGATTTGGCATTCTCCACCCCCACTCTGTCAAAAATTGGCTTCTGGAGAAGGACTCAGCGTTCCCCGTCTGTGAAATGGGCTCCACAGAGCCAGAAAGGTTGGGGATCCCTGTAATAAAACACATTATACATATAACCACAAATATAAAGTGCAGCTTCAGCCAACAAATTAAGGCAAAGCCATGATAAAATCACTGTCGACTGGCATAAGACGGATACTATCCTTTGATATCTCCCTAGGTTGAATGGCTGCTATGAGGCCTTATCTGGAGGAAGCACCTCGGAAGGGTTTGAGGACTTTACAGGCGGGGTGACTGAGTGGTACGATCTCCGGAAGCCTCCCAGCGATCTCTTTCAGATCATTTTGAAGGCCCTGGAGAGAGGATCTCTTATGGGGTGCTCCATTGACGTGAGTCTATCAGGGAGGTCATCTCGCCTTCTCTTAGACATGGGCATCCCAGCAGGATGGGCACATGTGGGTGGACTCCTAAGTCATTGGTCACTTGGCAAGCTTTATTACTATTTCCTAATAAGGTAAGGCAAAATTAAGGTAAGGTAAGGACAGAAAGAAAGAGAGGGGGAGAGAGAGAGAGAGAGAGAAAGAGAGAGAGAGAGAGAAAGAAAGAAAAGAAAGACAAAAAGGAAGGAAGGAAGGAAGGAAAGAGAGAAAAAGAAAGAAAGAAAGAAAGAAAGAAAGAAAGAAAGAAAGAAAGAAA
>NW_020769393.1:2428434-2450605 GCF_900518735.1 Pseudonaja textilis
ATAGAATAGAATAGAATAGAATAGAATAGAATAGAATAGAATAGAATTCTTTATTGGCCAAGTGTGATTGGACACACAAAGAATTTGTCTTGGTGCAAATGCTCTCAGTGTACGTAAAAGAAAAGAGACATTGGTCAAGAGTCAAAAGTCATCTAATGATTTATGAATGTATTGATTGATTAATCCTTACCTCTCTTTCCTTTCCAGGATTTTTCCAAGCCCTGGACACGGACAAAGATGGGATTGTCACATTCGACTTGATTAAGGTAACCACATCGGGGTGTCCAGGTGGGCTGGACTACTGTTTCCAACCCTGCTGGCTGGGGAATTCTGGGAGTTGGAGTTCACTTCATAGCATGCTGTCTAGGAAACACTGAATAGAAGCAAATAACTGTATTGAGTGCACTGAGAATAGATTTGGCAATGGGGTGTGCAAATACACACTTGCAGGGGTCTTGCAATGTTGGGAGCAAATTTGCACGCCGGGCCCACTTTCCTCTTTTTGGTCCCTTTATCCTTTGTTTTCCTCTTCCCTCCCCAGCCCTTTTCCTCTTGTGCTGTGGCTTTCCGCTTCTAACCCCAGAGGCTTGGATATTTGTAACCTCTTTGACGAGCCTATTGGGCCAAAGAATGAAATCCAGAATGCTCTCAAAGATTTATTTATTTTTTTTAAAGAAAGGAGGAACTGTGTGGTTTTTTTCTGGTGTGGCATTGTTGGGGGAAAAAATATTTCTCTGTGTTTTTTTTTTCCACAGTGGATACAACTGACCATGTTTGCCTGAAAAAGCTACAGATCACGTCCTGTGCAATTCTTTGGACTTTTTCTTCTCGCTGGACATTTAATTTTGAAAGTGGAGAAGATTTTTACCTGCAAGTGCCTTGCGCTAACGCTTTTTGCGGCTTCTGTTGCAAGTAGAGGAAACACACAAATACACACACACACACACACACACTTCCAACTTGCCGTTGTTTCATTTCTTAGGTGGGCTCCTACCAGTTCCGGGGACCTGAATGCAGCTTCATTTCACACGTCTGTTTTGAAGAACCCGTGTTGTGAGGCTGCTCAGGAATCAGGCTACGCTCTGCGAAAGCCACAAAATGGCCTTGCCACACAACCGAACTGGAGTTTCTGGCAGCATTCCCCAGGTTAACAAGATTTGGGGGGGGGGGTCTCTTGGAAGACCCCAGCCTTGGCAAAGTATTAATACAGGTAGTCCTCAACTTACAACAGTTCGTTTAGTGACCATTCAAATTTACAGGCACTGAAAAAAAAAAGGATTTATGGTTTTTCACACTTAAGATTGTTGCATAATACTCATGTGAATCATGTTCACCTGATTTGCATCCGGATGCTTGACAACTGACTCACATTTGTGACAGTTGCAGTTGTCTCTGGGGTACTGGGATCCGCTTTTGTGACCTTCTGGCAAGCCAGTTTCACTTAATTGTGCTAACAACTGAAATGGCTCACTTAACAAATGTGGCAAGAAGAGTTGTAAAATGGGGCAAATCTCACTTAACAAACGTCTCACTTTGCAACATAAATTTTGGGGTCAGTTGAGGTCGTGAGTCGAGGACTACCTATACCTGGAAAATTGACCCATTTTTGAGAACTGCAAAATTATAGACAATATATATATACATACATACATACATACATACATACATACATACATACATATGTAATCTTGCTGATGGTGAACCAAGCATCTTTGCCAATTTATAGTTGAGCACTTCAGTCTGTGACTCCTTTTCAGTTTTTTTAAAACTTCTTCAATTTACAACCATCCATTTAGTCACCATTCAAAGTTACAACAGCGCTGAAAAAAATAACTTACGGCTGGTCCTCGCACTTAACCACTGCACAAACCTCATGGTCATATGATATCAAAATTCAGGCACTTGGCAACTGGCATGTATGTATGACAGTTGCAGCATCCAGAAGTCACGTGATCGCCACTTGTGACCCTCCCAGCTGGCTTTTGATAAGCCAAGTCAACAGGGGAAGCCGGATTCACTTAATGACTGCCTGGTTCACTTAACAACTGAATTGGTTCTGTTAACAACGCTGGAAAAGAAGGTTGCAAAATTGAGCACGGCTCGCTTAACAACTGCCTTGCTTAGCAGTTAAAACTCTGCTCCCAATTGTGGTCGTAAGTTGACCCAACGAAATGACCCTACTTTGCGTCATGTCCATCCTTCAAATTTCTCTTAACAGGCCACCCCTCCTGTTTGCAAGGGGTGTTAAAACCAGGAATTATCTTCATCCTTGGTCTCCAGCGGAGCAAGCAATATTTCATGCCTTTTGTTATGCATGTGTGTATTTATATATAAATATATATATATACGTATATACATATATATATACATATATATGTGTGTGTGTGATTTCCTGGAAGCTTCTGGAAGCATTTCAGGGCCTAATCAACCTCCCTTCCAGGCCTTTGTGGGAGATTTTCCGTGAGTTTCGGAAACCCGGTGCCTAAAGACTGCCGCTGTTAAAACACTCGTTGCCTGTCTATTGCGCTTGCCGCCCAATATTTTTGATGAAGAGTTTGCGTCGCAGCCCCCATCCGGGGTTGTTAGTTGTACCCTATGATCGGAGAACCTCTGTAGCCTCGGAATCGCTTCTTGGACACGATCCCCTGTTCAGGACTTGATTTCAACTTCTCTCACAAGTTCTCTGGTGCCACCATTTATGTCCTTAACGCGTGTTTTTGTATGGTAGAAATGGATTTTACTTCCATGCCAAAATAAAAGAAACTGTGGTAATGCTTAACACCACTACACCTGTTTTGTCTACTTGTGGTTATTGCTGCACTTTCCACCAAGAAGTGGGGGGGGGAGGAGGCTGGGGGGGGGGGGGACATCTCAAAATAACAGATGGATGGGACCTTGGAGGTCTTCTAGTCCAACCACCTCAAGCAGGAAACCCTATACCATATCAGACAAATAGTTGTAAAAATTTTTAAGAAGCCTAAAGTGATGGAGCTCCACAACTCCTGGAGGCAAACTGGTTAATTGTTCTCACAGTCAAGGAAATTCCTCCTTATTTTTAGATTGCTTCTCTCCTTCATTAGTTTCCATCTGTTGCTCCACCTTCAGGGGCTTTGGGGAATAAAGTAACCCACCCCTCTTCTTTGTGGCAGCCCCTCAAATATTGGAACGCTGTTATCCTGTCAAACAGAGACCTCTTCTTTTAACTAGACATTCCCAATTCCGATAATGGTTCATCGCTCAACCTCCAAATAATCTTTGTTGCTCTCTTCTAGCACTTTTTTTAGGGTCTGAGAATTTCTTGTATCGTGGTGACCAGAACTGGATGCAATACTCCCAAGTGTAGTTTCACACCGGTGTAATATAAAGTGGCATTATCACTTCTCGTGATCTTAAAACTATCCCTCTGCAGCTTAGGACTGTGTTGGTCTTTTTGGCTGCCCCCGCACGCTGCTAATTCATATTTAAACGATTGTTCACTAGGACTCCAAGGTCCCTTTTGCAGTTACTACAATTGAGCGAGCTGGTCTCTGCATTTCATTTTTCTTCTCTGTGTGTAAAGCCTTTTCTCACCACGGAATTGCATTTTCTTGGATAGGGCTCAGAATTCAAGCCTATACGGATCCTGCTTGCCAGTGACCTTTCCTGTAAAGTCTTTTTTATTATTTCTGTATTTTTGTGTGTGTGTGTGGCAATCTCAACATTTTCACCGAAGTTCCTTCCTCCCCCAGTGCTCCACCTGTCTTTATATATTTTTTTTTCTTTTTGAGATGTGTCGGCTAGATTTGCACCCACTGCTTCTCAGGGTTGGCTGCAAAGTTGCTGACTTGAAATCTTGTCATTTGTTAGCCTTCACTGTGGGAGTCCTGGTCCCCTCTATCATTTCCTTTTAATTAGTGGTTTCTATTCCAATCAGAGCTACTCCATGAAACGTTTTTCTTTTTCCCACAGTCGCCCAATACCTGCTGCTGATTTCATTCTCCACAGCAAGAGGGTGAAAAGGAGAAGGATCTGGGCACGAATTCTAGTCAAAAAAAAAGGAAAGATGCAATTCTCTAAAATGGCAAAAAAAATCAGAGCTTCAGGCCATCTCCGCCTGGCCGCTTGCCCTTTTTAAATCCTAGCTGAGGTGGGTTTTTTTAATTACCTATTGTTTTTCTTTGCTGCAATTTTATTTCTGTTAATTTGAGGTTTCAGCTCCAAAGGTCACCTTGGGTGGCTTATGATGGCAAGGCTAGAACGTGGGAATAAAGTAGAAATTTCGTTCTGAGATGAATGAACGAGAGGCAGTTTGGTGTAGTGGTTAAAACAGTGGTCCCCAACCTTTTTTGTACCACGGGCCGGTACAAAATGATCCGCGGACCGGTACCGGCATCAGCACGCACGACCAAGGCAAGGCGAGCCGAGTGACCGGCCATCCAGCCGTCCCCCGCTTCTCCCTGCCACCTTCAACTCCTCCTTTGTACCTTCTCGCGGTCGATGGACTTTTTGGGTTCTTTCTTAATCTCCTGAGTAACGCGAGACTCCACCGCCATCGGGACGGCTCTTCGTTCGAAGCTGCCCCCCCCACTTCGACAAAACTAAGGTGCAAGGATTCCTTCAGCACCCAAACGCCGCTTTCCAACCAATGACAAGCTCACCCTTTTTCAAGCGCCGTCGAAACAAGATGGCAGTGCCCAAGCAAAATAGGCGGCCTGATACAAAATGATCCACAGACCGGTCCCGGTCCGGGGCCCGGTGGTTGCGGACCCCTGGGTTAAAACACTGAGCTAGAAAGCAGGAGTCCCATCAGTTCAAATCCCACCTTAGCCGTATAGGTCACCTGAGTGACTTTGGGCCAGTCCCTTTCTCTCAACCCAACCCACCCTAGGTGGTGGTGGTGATGGGGGAAATAAGTGGAGAAAGATGTATTGGATATGTTTGCCACCTTGAACTATTTGTAAAAATAGTAAATATGGGATACAAATAAATAAATAAAATGTATTGGGTGGGGATTGTTGGAGAGGGAAAGTTTTATACCAGGTCATTGCAGGTTTTACTGCCTCATTGTAAGGCTGGTTGCGAACTATGCCAAAAAACGCAGCGGCTATGGCATTATATGATCACACTGTAGGCTGTGTATCTCACAGCTGCCTCGCCATCTGTCTTCTCCCGTGGCACTTCCTTGCCATTTTTGGAAGTATTTCGGAGGGTGTTTTGAGGGCTCCGTTCAAAAGCAAGAGGAACCTTCTACACCGTTGAGAACGTCTCTCTAACTCCACCAAGGCAGCCAAGCTAGGGACTGACAGGATCTTCCTAGTGGATCTCCAAGTAGCAGACTTCAGGAACAGGGGGCAACGTTGGGTGACATCATGGAGAAGAAGCCCCCATGGTTTTTTACAGCCCTTCTCGTGACCTTCTGCATCTCTGGGATCTTGACTGAGAAGAGTAAGCTATGTGTGAAAAATGGGGATCCCTTGGGAAATTTTCATTCCGTAGCAGGACCTTCCACCTTCCGTGAATCTACCTTGAATCCACCGCAGGTTCATGCAAGGTGTGTTTGAATAGCTCCGTGGGCGGTAAGTCCACCTTTTGATGGTCTTCTCCCCGTTTTTCCTTAGTTTTGCAAGGAAAGGTCTTCGTCTTCCCCAAGGCTTCTACCAACTCCTACGTTCTCCTGAAGCCCAACTTACAACAAGGGCTGCGACACTTCACCCTCTCCCTCGAATTTTTCACCGATTTGACCCGCAGCTTTGTCCTCTTCTCGGCTGCTTCCCAGGATCACGACAACGAGATTCTCCTGATACGACACCCTGAAGAATACCACACTTGTGTGGGAGGGGAGTGCGCCGTTTTCACAATGCCCAAACTCACGGCTCGGTCTACCGTCAGTTGGGAATCGATTTGTATGACTTGGGATTCAGCTACCGGGATACTTCAGCTTTGGTTGAATGGTCAGCGCCTACCAAGGAAAGGAGTAGCGAAGGGCTACGAGGTCAAGGTGGATCTGGTGGTCATGCTGGGGCAGGAACAAGATTCCTATGGGGGCACCTTTGATGCGGATCAGTGCTTTGTGGGGGAAATCGCTGAGGTCTACCTTTGGGACAACGTCCTGCCTGCCGAACAGATACGCAACATCCAGCAACATACCACGCCGGCCCCTTTAGTGGCCTGGACCTCGCTGAAGTTTGAAATCCAAGGCTACGTGTTGATGGAGCCCTTGTGAAGCCATCAGTCAAAGAGCAGGAAGAGAGACTTCCTTGAGAAGTTCTCTCTGCAGGCCTGATCTCCACGTTGGCCACTTGGAGATGTTTGGACTTCAACTCCCAGAATCTCCTCCAAGCATGATTGGCTGGGGAGAATCCTGGGGACTGAAGTCTGTTCATCTTAAGGCGTGTTGGGTAATTCTGGGAGTTGAAGTTCACACACCTTCAGGTGCCTAAGGCTGAGAAACCTTGCTTTGAACCTGTTAACCAACCAAGCAGTTTTCTAAGCTCCAAAGTAGCCCCATTGATTCTAGGCCCCTGCTTGCCCCACAGGGTATGCGATTGGCCATGCTTGCTTTCACACCCAGTGCTATTTTTTAAAAAAATTTGGATTTTCATAACCGACCCATCTCCCTTCCGCTGGGGGGTCTCGAGGGGCCTTTCAGGGAGTCCAAATCAAATAAATATCCAAACATCTCTCTTTCAATTTCTAATATGGCGAATATCAATAACCCACACCAAGGAAACCTTGTATGGCTCCTCAGCCATGTTTAAGAACATAAAGGGGCCCTGAGACCCCAAAACGTGAAGATGTTTAATTTGAAAGGAATTTTAAGCATAAACACGGTAAGGAACAAAACCCTCTTCGAGTATATAACAGGAAATGTTAGCAGGGGAAAAGGGATGGCTTGCAATTTTGAAGGACTTCTTTGCAAAGATGCATACCTGATGAGCTTTTTTTAATGCAAATAGGTTAAACCAGAACAGAATGGAATGAAATGGAATAAAGAATAGAATAGAATAGCTTTTTATTAGTCAAACGTGACTGGACATAAAAGAAATTTGTCTCTGGTGCATAAGCTCTCAGTGTACCTACAAACAACAAAATAATATAATCATAAGATTCCTCGTTATATACCCACCTTCCTTTTCTTTCCCTTCAATGCAGTAAGAAAAAATATGTCAGCATTATTAGGAAATTATGATGAAATTCTCTTGAGGGGGCTTTCAATTTTTTATCCTTAGCTGGAATTACAGGTGGCCCTCTACTTACAACAGTTCGTTTAATGACCATTCAAAGTTACAATGGCACTGAAAAAAAGTGACTTATGACCGTTTTTCACAGTAACAACCGTTGCCCCAGGATCAAAATTCAGAGCTTGGCAACTTGCATTTATGACGGTTGCAGTGTCCTGAGGTCATGTGATCAGTTTTTGTGACAAGCAAAATCAATGGGGGAAGCCAGATTCACTTAACATCCCTGTTACTAGTTGAACAACTGCAGTGATTCACTTAACAAATATGGTAAGAAAAGTTGCAAAATGGGGCAAAATGCACTTAACAAATGTCTCACTTAACAACAGAAATTTTGAGCTCAATTGTGGTCATAAGTTGAGGACCACCTGTACAAAACTTGGTGCATTTTACTGACCTTGGGTGTGTGGTCAGTTTTCTGTTACAATATGGAATCTTTTTTTTCAAGAAAGATCTTTAATCCTTGTGACTCTTTGTCTTTCAATTCATAGGAAACGTTTTGAATTGTGTGTGGAGATGTTGGGGGGTGTTGTAGCTTATAACCCAGAGGTGAAAAGAGACAGAGAGTTTACTATTTTGGTTTAAAAAAAAAGACAGAAAATTGCTCCTTTAACATTTTTTTCTAATGCGATGCTAAATGAATCAATCTTAATTCTTTTCTGTCCACTGAAAAATTCTGTAAGAAATTATATCTATACTTTTAGTATTGGTTGGCTGCGGATTCAGACCTATTTTATGCGACTGCATCTTCTGAGCAAAAGCAATAAAGGAACAAACCGATAACTACCTTGGAAAAGGCGGCAACCTGTCCTACGAGACCTTCTGCAAGAAACAGGGCCGTATTTATGTTTTTTCTTGTTGTGTTATTATTTGGCTCGCATCGATGTAAATATTGAAAATGATACGTTATTAGAAGGAGTCTCTTGACACCACGAAATAGGCCCCTGGAGGAGGAAAAAAATTACCGGGGAGCATTTCAAAGCAGGTTGTAATCTTCCCGCTGCTATACAGTTTGTCCTTGACTTACAACAGTTCATTTAGTGACCATTCAGCAGCACCGAAGAAAATGATTTATGACCTTTTGACCATTGCAGCATTCCCATGGTCTGGCATATAAACCATCCCTGGGTAAAACAACCACAACATTTGCTTGCTTCTGGGCTCAATTATAGTCATAAGTCAAGAACTACATGTAATTGTTTGAAATTTAGAGGTCACCCAGTTGTAAATAGTTGTAGCCAGCTTACACTTTAAAAAGAAAATATTTTAACAAAAATTGTATTGTCCCCAAAAAATGCAAAACACACACAAATCACCCGTAAAAGGAAAATCGATGGGCTCCTCAACTACACCACCCCAAAGTTTGTATACGAAAGCTCTCTCTCTCACTCACAATCGCATTGTAAAAAAGTTCAGCTGCAAGTCAGCCCTGCTAGGTAGACCAGAGGAAACACAACCAGGTGAGCTATAGTAATTCTACCTTATTGTGAAGTTTGTAAAGCTATTGTAAAAGTACAAATCTTATTTAATGACTGTCTCATTTAGTGACCATTCAAAGTTCTGACAGTAGTAAAAGAAAAATATCTTTGCCACTAATCTTTGCACTTGAGAACCTTCTCAGGCCTGTAATGCGAATAAAACCCAAAGTCAGATCATAAGCATCGTCACAGTTTCCCTTGGTTATCACTTTGCTTAATAAATTGCCAGTCCAAATTGTGGCCATTAGTGAGACAGTCTGATATATAGTGTTGCCTCGAATTGCCAAGTGGGTGGCATATAAAATTAATAAATAGCAAGCAGTCATTTTCATCTTAGTTATAAAGATGAGTGTAATTAAATTTTAGATTTATGTTAAAAGTGAATGAAATTGGGTTTTCTTGAAATGTTGGAGAAGATCCTGCCAGTGTGTTCATTTTGAGGCTGGCTGAAAACGCGCCTCTACACAAATCTGAATCTGCCATGACATTATCTCGCGTGCCAGACCATAATATCTTACAGTTCTCCATCTGTCTCCCTTCTTTCGTGCTTCTCTGGTATCTTTGCAAACAGACCCTGGAAGGGTGTTTTGAGGACTCTGTTCAAATGCAGGAGGCACATTTTACACCTCTCTAACTCCGGACAGCCAAGTTTAGAGAAAGAACGTCTCTGGTGGCCCTTCCAGCGGCTGACTTCAGAAACTGGTGGCTAGGGCGGGTGACAACATGGAGAAGGACCGCCTGTGGCTTTGTACAGTCCTTCTGATATTCAGTGTTCCAGGCAAGTCTTCATTCCACGGTAGAACTTCCACCTCCTATGAATCCACCTTGAATCAACCATGGATTCATGAACGTTGTGTTTGAATACCTCTGTGGCAGTGGTGGGGAATCCGTTCTTTTTACTACCTGTGGGCGTAGCTTGGTGGGTGTGGCAAGGGAAAGATCCTGTAAAATCTCCAGTCAGAGGTGGTATTTGCTGGTTCTCCAAACTACTCAAAATTTCCACTATCGGTTTTCCAGAACTGGTCAGAATCTGCTGAATTCCACCTCTGCTCTGTGGGCTTGAAAATCCACCCTTTCGTGGGTTTCTCTCTTTCTTCCTCAGGTTTGGATGGAAAGGCTTCCGTGTTCTCCAAGCTTTCTGCTAATTCCCACGTTCTCCTGAAGACCAACCTAGATCAACTGCTTTCGACAGTTGACCCTTCGTCTCCGCTTCTTCACTGACTTGACCCGCAACTTCTCCCTCTTCTCAGCTGCTTCCCAAGACCATGACCACGAGATTCTCCTCTGGCAAAACCCCAACAGTTTCAAAATACGTGCGGGTGGTGAGTGCGCCGTTTTCCCACTTCCCATATTTCTGGGAAGGTCTGCCTTCTACTGGGAATCGGTGTGCACCACTTGGGATTCGGCTACCAGAATGGTCCAGCTCTGGCTGGATGGGAAGAGCTTGCTGAGGAAAGGGGCAGTGTAGGGTAAGAGGTCAAGGCGGATCTTGGGTCAGGACCAAGATTCCTACGGGGGCAGATTAGACGTGAAGCAGTCCTTAGTGGGAGAAATAGCTGAGGTCTACTTCTGGGATAAGGTCCTGCCTGCAGTAGACTTAAACAGCTTCCAGACTTCTAGGACCCCAAAGCCACTGCTGGACTGGACCTTGATGGAGTCTGAAATCAGAGGCTGCATTCTGACGGGGCTCCTGTGAGAAGCCTTCGGTCCAGGAGGAGAAGGAGGAATCTTCTTGAGAAGTTCTCATGGCAAGCCTGATCTTAATGCTCCTCAGTCTTGGCCACTTGGAAGATGTGTGGACTTCAACCCCCCCAGAATTCCCTCCAAGCTTTGGTTGGCTGGGGAATTCTAGGAGTTGAAGTCCACACATCATCAGGCAGCTGAGAACCTCTGCTCTGAACTTCTAACGTAGGAGTCTTCAAACTTGACAGCTTGAAGACTTGTGGACGTCAACTCCTTCAGAATTCCTCTTCCAGTCATGTTAGCTCAGGAATTCTGGGAGTTGAAGTCCATGAATCTTAAACTTGCCAAGTTTGAAGACCCTTGCTCTAACAAAACCAATCAACTTTTCAAGGGGTCATCTATACGTAGCCCTATTTATTCATTTTTAGCTCATCGCTTGCAGCACTGTTTGTCTGACAGGCCACCCCTGCTTTCATGCCCAGTGTAGTTATTTTTGAGTTTATATTTTAACAATTAGCCCACCCTCATAAAAGCAGAAATAACTGAAAGCCAGGAGTTCTCAAAATGTGTTTTAGGTCTTTTAGGGCTCCTGAGATGCTTTCAAGGGTCCTTCAGAACCAAAAATATCTTTAAAACTTTTCTGTTTCAACTTCTAATATTACAAAAAATGAATAGATATAAGCCACAATGGGAAAAAAAGAACTCAATAATGTAATGGTGTCCTATGCAGGGATTTTTTTTGTATTTTGTGGGGGGATAACTTTTAACTTTTATTCTCTTCCATTTGTTCCTTTAATATTAGCTAGTATTTTACCATTCTTTTGGGATTAAATCAAAAATACTGTATAAAGGGGACCTGAGACCAAAAACTCTGAAAAGCACTGATATTAAACATCAATGTGATAAAGAAACAAAACCCCAGTTTCAATTGTATAATAGCAAACATTGGCAAGACAAAAGGATTTACAGTTTCAAGTACTTATTTCCAAAGATGTATGCTTTGTTGATATGTTTCTACTGAAAATAGATTAATCCTTTGTATTGGTGTACGTTTAAAAACCTGCCTATTTTGATCAGTAGCATTGTTATCCAGGGTGAAGGGAGAAGTAATTTAATGGAAAGGACAAAAAAAATACCTCTTTTTACAATTTCTGGGGTTGTTTTTTTTTTGTAAGGCTATGACAAATTGATAAGTCTCTTTTTTTTATGTCCACGGAGAAATTATGTAAGAAATAAATTATGTACCTTTGGTGTTGGATGAATGGTCATTCAGACATATTTTATGTAAATTCCAGTCACTGAACTTATGTAAACAAATAAAAAAAAAATCAGAATGACAACCTCAGTGGAAAATGCACTTCTGTCCTACAAGGTCTTCTCTAATAAACCTGCCGTGTTTATGATTTTCTTGTTTTTTCATTTTGTTGGTATTGATGATGTGAGAAGTGTTAAAATAAAGTATCCATTTTTTATGACTCAAAACTCATGTTGAAAGGAATGTTTTGGAGGAAGAGAAGTGCCAAGCACCAATTAAAAATGTTGACCGATCTTGGAATGTTTTTGAAGTGCCAGGAACTATTAAACTCTCTTGGAATGTCTTTGAAATGCCAGATACCAATTAGGGAAGTGCCTACTGTGAGCTAGGTACCATAAGGTAATAAATTGTAACTTGTATCCTGAAAGGTAGATTGTAAACTAAGCCATTTGCATAATGGGGGGGGGTAGTTTTAGGGCATAAGAGTAGAGCAAAAACTATGTTTTACGTTCCTCCCAGCTGCCAAGGGTGGAACCCATCTGCAGATGTGTATTCAATAAAGCCTTTTTCCTTGGATCAACTTTGAATCCTGGTGGTCTTTTTGAGCTGCCACCTCACAATTTGCGGGCTCGTCCGGGATCCTCGACGGTGGTCGACTGGAAAGAGGGGACCAGGTAAGAGAGTGGCCACGACCTCCCATTGAGAGGCACCTCTCCCCAAATTCGGTCAGACTCCCGAGGTGACTGGGAATCCAGATGGTCCTTGGAAAAAGAACTAAGACGAAATGCCGGCTGAGAGTTTGTGAGATCAATCTGAGTTGGGGACACCCACGCATCCTTTTGACTGCGGAGAGCCCAGGAGTGATCAGGTCAGGTAAACTTTGTTCCTTTCATTTGTAGCCCAAAAGAGAGAGATCCTTAAACTCCCTGGGGGAATCCAGCATCTGCTGGAGGATTGGGACTAGGAGTCTGGAAAAAGGAGGTCCTTAAACTCTCTGGGAGAATCCAGCGCTTGCTGGAGGACTGGGACTGGTGAGTCAAGACTGTGGGAGCCTGAAAGAGTAGAGATGGGAAAGGGACAAAGCAAGGGTCTTGGAGACCAAGAAGAAGCCTGTCTGGGACAGGGAAGATTTGACAATGGCAGAAAACCTATTCCGGTAGATTCGCCCCTGGGACAGCTACTCAAACAGTGGTTCTCCCCGAATCTAAAGGAATTCACCAAACGCCTCGAAAAGAAAGACATGATTTATCTTTGTCGAGACCGATGGCCAAAATATCCTCTGATTGATCCTAAATTTCCGTATCACTGGAGTCCTGAGGGGGAAACCAGTACCTATTGGATGACCCAATTGCAAGACTATATTCTCCAACACAAAATGACCACCCAAATTGCATACATAGATGTATGGTTTCATGTGAAATTTGAAGGTCCTGTCCCTCCAATCGAGGGTCAATACATGTCTCAACAGAAGGGCAATGAAAGTGAGATGGATGATTGGCTCCAGAGTCCGCCACCCTCAAATCCTAACTTGAATAATGTACCAGCCAATGTTCCAGCGGCCCCGTCATTGCCGGTGGCACAACCCCCTCCTCAGCCGCTGCCTTATCCGCAGCTGAGAAAAGAAGTGGAACAGTTGAGAAGAGATGTTCAAAATTTTCCCTTCAGCCAAAAACCTGAAGTGGATGCATTTCCCCTTAGGGAGGTACCTAATGGGATCAATGCTGCAGGCAACCCAGTAACAGTCTTTGTGGCTGTCCCCATAAAACCCGCCGAGTTGCGAGAATTGAAGAGGACTCTTCCAAAACTTCATGAGAATGCTCATGAGGTGGCCGAACAGTTAGAGTTATGGTTGGGGCCGAATGATTACACTTATCAGGAGTTGATGTACATTTTGGGGCATCTGTTTACTCCTGAGGAGCGGAATCTTATTCGGACCTCTGCAATGAAAGCCTGGGATGTAAGACATCAGGGTCAGGCAAGGGCTGTACCGGCAGATCAGAAATTCCCTATAGCTGTCCCCGATTGGGATCCAAACACTCCAGGAGGTAGGGATGATATGAGGAATATGAGAGCAATGATCATGGAGGGGATAAAATTGGCAGTCCCACAAGGGAAAAATTTAAACCAAGGCAAAGATGAATCCCCTGGAGATTATTGTACCAGACTCTGGGAAAGCCTAGTTAAGTACTCGGGAGTAGACCCTAGCACACCTGCTTTTGAAGCCGTGCTGAAAATGCAGTTTGTGACTGGAGCCTGGCCAGATATCCAAAAGAAAATTCAGAAAATGGATAATTGGGGGGCTGTGGGAATTGTTGATCTCCTGAAAGCAGCCCAACAAGTTTTTGTGAACAGAGACACCGTGAAAACCAAACAGAAGTCACGAATGATGGTTGCAGCTATACAGGCTGCAGCGAAAAATGAGGTGAAGAAAGGTGGGAATTTTGGGAAGTGTCCAATTGGAGAAAGAAGAGAGAATTTTGAGGGATACAATCAGGGAGGTTTTCGAGGTCGAGGAAGAGGCTTTAGAGGAAGAGGCAGGGGAATGAGACAGCCCAGAATGGATAGGAGTTGCTTCAGGTGTGGGAAGGAAGGTCACTTTGCGCGCGAGTGTCCGACCAACCGGGAAGAGCGGAGTTATGCATTGTATGACGATTAGGGCTGTTCTGGCTCCCCAAAAGGGACCTGCGGGGAGCCACTGGTAAACATTTTAGTGGGTCCTAACCATCAGGAGCGGCTGTTCCTGATAGACACCGGCGCAAGCCGGACTTCTTTGTGTGACCCGGTAGAAGGCGCACACAGATCAAGAAAAGTGATCAAAGTAGTTGGGGTGAGTGGAAAGTTACAGGATGTGAGTGTGTTTGAACAAATTAGACTGGAATTGAATGATGTAGTGACTGAAACTGAGATATTGTATATTCCGGATTCAGGGGTGAACTTGCTAGGAAGAGACTTGCTGGATGTTTTTGGAATAGAATTGTGGGATAGAAAGAAGGAAGTTCGCATGTATATGTTAACAACGGAAGATGAGGAGAAGATATCATCAGATGTGTGGGCAGGAAGGAAGTGAAGGAGTTAGTAGGATGGCAATACAGCCCATTCAAATCAAGATACAACCAGGGATAACTAAACTGTGGACTCCACAATATTCCCTGAGTAAGAGAGGTAGGGAAGGGTTGAAACCGATCCCTATACCATCTTGGGACGAATCCCTCCCAAAGACAAATGGTTTACTGTGATAGATCTGAAGGATGCCTTCTGGGCATGGCCCCTTGAGGAGGGAAGTAGAGACCTGTGGAGTTGTAATTGCAGGAAAGTCCTTATCTTGATGGCAAACCTCAGATAAGGACAAAAGCAAATACAACTCAGGTAAACAAAATCACTAAATGCAAAGAAGGATTAGAGAGAGGAAGTAAACATGTGTTAGACTTTAAGTAGAGATAATTAATTGTGTTAGTTGCTATGCTAGACAGTAACAAAGGTTGAGCAACAACCAAAGTTAACCAATGTTAGAGGATTACTAAAAATGTGTATAAATACAAGACTAGACTCCAATAAAGTCATCATGATTCATGTGATCATGATCAAACACCTTGACTGCCTCCTCATTGCAACAGAGACCTGTTTGCGTTTGAATGGGAAGATCCTGAGAGTGGGAGAAAACAGCAGTTAAGGTGGACAGTACTCCCCCAGGGACCTTTGTTGTTTGGACAGGCTTTGGAAGAAAAGTTAGTGTCTTTTGAAAAAGGGAAAGGGATCATGTTGATTCAGTATGTGGATGACTTGTTGTTGACTGGGGAAAAAGAGAAAGAGGTTAGAGCAGCATACATGAGGGAGGACATTGGGAAACAGAGGCCCTGGTGACAGCTGTGAAGCCACATTTTTTGGAGTCCTAAAATGTGGACACTAGCCCAGAGCATCTGCTGGAAATGCTTGATATGTTTGAAAGTAAACAAGAAAGCAGCAAGGAAGAAAGAAATGGGAGGGTGGCCCCTAGCGAGCTGGCCTTTCCAGAAAGCACAGATTGATTTCACTGAATTACCAGAGAAGTGGGGTTGGAAATCCAGTGGGAAAGTGGAAAGGGCGAACGGGGAATTGCCAATTCCTGAAAATATTTGCAGGCACTGTCCAGGTCTTTGCTTTCTCTCCATAAACAGGGGCTATTGGTGCAACGACCACCTCTTGCTGGTAGCCAACATCCCTTTGAGACTGGAGATTGGGTTCTGATAAAGACTTGGAAAAGTGAAAAGCTGCAACCTAGCTGGGAAGGCCCATACCAGGTGCTGCTGATAACTGAATCTGCCGTTTGCACTCGGGAAGGAGGCTGGACGCATCACAGCAGAGTCAAAAGGGCACTGGAACCTGAAAGACCTTGGAGGGCAGTTCCAGTGGACGGTCAGCCGCTGAAGCTCACTTTGAAAAGATGAAGAAGTCTGAACCCTGGACTGAGCTAATTGTCTTTATTCTAGGACTAGGACTGGGAACTTCCTGGGGAAGCGAGAATTCACATCAACCCCAGAATGTTACCTGGGTTGTACTCGATTCCCATTCAGATACTCCATGAAAAAACTGAGGGAAGGACTGAACCAAAGAAAAAGAGAAAGGGATGACCATCGAGGGTGGTTTGAATCTCTCTTCAATACATCCCCCTGGATAACTACCCTAATCTCCACTTTAATAGGACCTTTAATTTTGTTATTATTAATCCTCACCTTTGGTCCATGTATCTTAAACAAATTAATTAGTTTTATAAAAGATAGAATTGACACAGTACAAATGATGGTGTTAAGACAACAATATGACCCATTGGGGCACCTGGAAGAACCTCCCGAGAAACAACTATGGGAAACAGCAGACTTGTTATTAACTGAGTTTGAGTCAAGGATGGAACAAGAAAAGTGGGGATTGTGAGAAGTGTTAAATTAAAGTATCCATTTTTTATTACTCAAAACTCATGTTGAAAGAAATGCCTTTGAAGTAAGGAAGTGCCAGGCACCAATTAAAAATATTGACCATCTTAGGATGTCTTTGAAATGCCAGATACCAATTAGGGAAGTGCCTGCTGTGAGCTAGGTACCATAAGGTAATAAATTGTAACTTGTATCCTGAAAGGTAGATTGTAAACTAAGCCATTTGCATAATGGGGCGGGGGTAGTTTTAGGGCATAAGAGTAGAGCTAAAACTATGTTTTATGTTCCTCCCAGCTGCCAAGGGTGAAACCCATCTGCAGATGTGTATTCAATAAAGCCTTTTTTCCTTGGATCAACTTTGAATCCTGGCGGTCTTTTTGAGCTGCCACCTCACAATGGGTATTTCAAAAAATATTTTATTAGAAATATTCTCATGATGCCCTGAAATTTGCCACTGGAGCAGCAATGAGATTAGTTTCTATCATTTCCATGCAGATTATAATCCTATCTCTGCTATACAGGTAGTTCTCGATTTACAACCATTTGGTGTACAACAGCACTGAAAAAAGTGACATCATTTTTCACATTTGCGACCGTTGCAGCAATCCTAATGTAACTAAATTCCACAGCATGTTTGCACGGATTCAATAACCAATGCCCCATAATTACTAAGGTTTTAACCATCTGCCTTTCATAAGCATGCTGGATTCCTTTCTCTTATCCTTTTTATTGAATTTAGAGGGCACTCAACTCCAAAGTGTTTTGGGCAGCTTACACTTTAAAAGTATTGTTCTTAAAATGCGTGCAAAAAATTCCCCCTACAAAACATACACACTCATCACTTTAAAAAGGAAAAATCCTATAGGCTTAATAACTCTGCTAACCCCACTTGAGTTAGAAAGTTGTGTCTCATTCACAACCAGCCTAGAAAAAAGTTGGTTGCATGTCCACCCTGCGAGGTAGACCAAAGAAGAAACACCACATGTAATTTGATTTTATTGTGCAGCCACATTAAAAGAATCTTGCAAATCTGGAAATATATGTGTCATCACCTTTTTCTTTACAGCCCAAGAAATTAGGGGAGGTTCCTTTCTGAGCCTCTTACCCTGCCCACATTCGTGCTGTGGCCTCTTATTTGAGTGCATTAAATATGACCATTCTTGAATTATACATAAAAGTGTGGGGATTATAATAATTCCCTAGATATTTTCATAGTTTTTATGGGTCAGGTATGCTGCAAAAAGTTTTTGTGCTTTTATTCTTCAAAAGATAACGCTCAGTCACACTTTCTTCTCCTTTATTGACAATCCTGTCCGACGAAGAGCTCTGCATAGCACCGATGTCTTGCAAACGTTTTGAAAGACGCAATGGAAAGAAAAATTCTCGCCGCTCTAGGAACAACTCTCTCTCACTCCCTGAATCTCCCATTCGACACATACATACTTGGCCGCTCTAGGAACAAAACCTCACTCCCCCCCGGCTCCCTTTCAGGTTCGGCCGGCAGGCGCCCGCGCATAAGCCGAAGCCGGAACGGGCGTGGCGGCCGCCCACTTTTCTCTGATTGGTAGCAGAGCGCGGGGCGGTGCCGTAAATAGTCGAATGGACGCGCGCGAGTTTTTTTTTTCTCCGCCCCCCTTTTTTTCTTTCGGGAATTTTTCCTGTAGTGGCGCGAAAAGGAAGCGATGATGGGGCCGGGGATTATGGATGCTGTGGTGGCCGACCTCAAGGTCTTCGGGCTGGATTTCGCGGAGGGGGAAGACCAGGACGCCATTGCCGAGAAATGTGAGGACAAAAAAGCAAAGGGGGGAAAAAGGAGATAAAAGGGCAATGTGGAAAACCGGGCGCTAGACCTCATGAAATGTTGGAATTGGGGGCGTGGTTTAAGCCTATAAATTACCTCTTTTTACGTAGCCTTACATTACTTGTAATAAGCAACAAAAGAAGGTGGGACGGCCAGTCAATCCATGAGAAACTGTTAGTCCAAGGTAGACTGCCACTGAATGTGGAGGTTTCACGACGGCCATAAGCGGGAGCCAGATTTTGGATGAGCGATCAAGGCTGTCTGCCTTGATCACTGAAGTTCACTTTGTTCAATTCAGGGTTTGTTTTGAAGTGCGGCACACTTAACACACACACACACACACCCTCTCTCTTTGCGGGAACCCCAAATCCTATCTCGGGTTTGCCCCAACACACTTCAACTCTGAATTCACTCCCCCTTACTGACTTTTGCACAAAAGAACGCATTGCAACTTAAGCAGCTGGCAAGGGTGGTAAGACGAAGCTGGTTAACCAATAACTGGGATTGTTGTATTGATTGGTGATTTATTAGGCTTGCATACTAGGCTGGTTTCCAAGGATTGGGGGCAAGGAATAACACAAAAATAGAACAGTGAAATGAAAACAGCCACAGAAAACTGTGAGCCCAAACAGAGAAACCAACCCCAAATCCTGAAACTACAGTCCCGTTATTATCCCGTTTTATGGATTTGTTGATATATCAAATTTAGATGTAATTTATTAATAAATTCAGGTACGATTAGAATTTGGCTCTACGAATCCAGCACCTTGAATCTTTTCCGTGTACACAATTTATCTTTCTCTTCCTCTTCCTCCTCCTCCCTTCTCCCTCCCCCCCCCCCCCTTGGGGAGGGACACAGGAGTGGCACTATCTCTTTCTAAGGCCTGCTGGCTTAAAAAAAGACCATTTCCTTGTTATTTACTCTCTTACAGTAGAAGAAATCTGCATGACGGGATGGGTATCGAAGTCGGAGTTAGGAAACGAGCTGGTCGCTTTTGCTATGCGCAAGGAAGCCCTTCTGTTGACTCTGGAAAACGTACTTACCTTCGAACATGAGGTTAGAGGCTTGGCCTCATTTCTAGCAATTACAGGGTGTCCTTGACTTATGACCATAATTGAGCCCCCAATTTATGTTAATTTGGTCACTCAACAAACGGTTGTAAATCAAGAACTACCTGTATTTGCACCTATGTTGCATTTTCGTCAACTTTATCTTTTCTAATCTCTTCCTTGATAGGAAGTTTACAGCCTATAAAATTCTATTCTAATTGTAAAAAAAAAATGATACTGATAAGAAGAATCTTTTCCATTATAATAAAGCTAAACTTTTCCATGGTAATAAAGCTAAACTGGTCTTTTCTATTATAATAAAGCTAAACTATAATAAGGCTAGCTATTAAGACCGTAACAACTTCAAAGTGCCTAGATTGCAACTCCCAGAATTCCCCAGCCAGCATGTTTGTGTTTTTTTTAAATTGTTTTTATTACAGTTTTCAAAAATACAAATCTTACTTAAATTCGTGACAGCGTTTTGGCATTGACAAATACATATATCCTATATGCATTATTGTATACACATCTACATTAATAATCTTAAGGTCTCTTGTGTTATTTACTATAATCCTTCTTTCTAATCTTTATATCTATTTTTTAGCCACTCATACCATTTATCCCAGGTTGCATAATATTCGGAATCCTCCTTGTCTTTCATTTCCAATGTGAGCTTATCTATTTCAGCACATTCCAATACTTTTCGTATGGCTAAATCTGTTAATAGAATAGAATAGAATAGAATAGAATAGAATAGAATAGACTATAGAATAGGGTATAGAATAGGGTATAGAATAGGGAATATAATAGGGAATATAATACAGAATATAAATCTTTATTGGCCAAGTGTGATTGGACACACAAGGAATTTGTCTTGGTGCAAATGCTCTCAGTGTACGTAAAAGGAAAGATATTCCCAGAATATTGGAACAACCAACCAGCCAACACAACCACAATTTTTTTTGGCGTTTCTTTTTTCCTTTTAGCTGCTGAGCAGGAAGATAACAAAGCCCTCCAGAAAAAAGGATGGTCGCTGGTCCAACACGGGGGATATCGGCTCCGTTCAAGACTCGTATCCTCTCTAAAGATGGGAGAACATGGCCGTGGTCCCTAGTGATCAGACAATAAGGGAGTCCTCAACTTACGACCACAAACGGAGCCCAACATTCCTAGGATTAAGCAAGATGGTTGTTAAGTGAATTTTGCCCCATTTTACGACCTTTCCTTGCTATAGTTGTTAAGTGAATCTGCCTCCTTCATTGGCTTTGCTTGTCAGAAGGTCATAAGGGGATCCCATGACCCTGGGGAATGCAGCCGTCATGAATGCGAGTCAGTTGCCGAGCACCTGAATTTTGATCACGTGACCCTGGAGATCTTAGCGGTCATAAGTGTGAAATGGTCGTAAGTGTGAAAAATGATCATAAGCCACCTTTTTTCAGTGCTGTTATAACTTCGGACAGCCACTCAATGAGTGGTTATAAGTCGAGGACAACCTGTACAAGGAGAAGAAGTGACCGTTGATTTAGAGCATAGAATAACAAGTTGGAAGGGACCCTCGAAGGTCATCTAGTCCGACTCCCTACTCACTTAGTTTTGATGTAATGAAAACGTCAATTTTGTCCATCCACCCTGGCTCGATTGAAGCGGAGCTTGTAGCTTGGTGTGATTTTTAGAGAGCAACTTATATTTAGTGGTTGAGTCTTAACTCTTCGCAGCATGGAGGTTGACGAGGAGGAAGAGGACTTGCTGGATACCTACGCATCACCTTCAAAGGTAAGCGGGTAATGGATGAGTCACGTATCTCCTTCAGGGTGGTGACTTGTGGAAGGAGATCCTTGTTGGGGACGAGGGCCCAAGAATGACACAAAACCTACTTTTGTGGCTGAAATCTCGGGATAGACTGCCTCTCAGACTGGAGGCTCTATTCTAATGATTGCAGCGAAGGTGAGCCCTCCTGGAAAAGGCCTCTGGGTGTGACAAAGTTTCTTCTGGGTGTCTCTTGCAGCCTGTTCCAGAAAGTAAGATTCAGCAAACATTTAACCGGCATGGGGAAAGCGAGGTGGCTTGATCAGCGCTGCTTGAAAAATCATTTCTTTTCTGCTGTTCATTATTTGTATTTAGAATTTTAGAGAAATAGATACGGTGGGCTTCCAACCTCCCTTTCCCTCCCTCCCTCCTTTCCCTTCCTTCCTTTCCCTGCCATTCCCTTCTTTCTTTCCATTCGCCTACTTACTTCCCCATTCTTCTTTTATTTCTTTCCTCCTTTCCGTTTCCATCTTTTCTTCCTCCTTTTTTTCTTTCTCTCTCTCTTTCCTTCTTTTCTCCGGCTTCCTTTTGTGTCGTATTATTTAGCTGGTGAGCTAGAGAGGAAGGGAAGCATTTTGCGAGAAGAAAAAAGAAAGGAACAAAGGGAATGGAAGAGGAAGGAAGGAAAATATAGAAGTAAGCAAGAGAAGAAGAAAAACAAAGATTTTTTCCCCTATTTTCCAGTCTGCTCAGAAACGGGTCATCACCACCCCAGAGAATCCCCGTTCCAAGCGGACCCTCTCCGGCCGCAGTCCCCGGCTCAACTTCTCGCCCAACAGCTTCTCGCCCAGGTAGGCCGGTTTAAAGGACCCTGACTTGTTTTCCATCCCGTTTCTGGTGAGGAGTCAAGTTCACACAACCGTTGGGCAACCATTGGCTTATCCATCCCATTGGGGAAGACTTTTAAAAATGTTTTCCTTCCTTCCTTCCTTCCTTCCTTCCTTCCTTCCTTCCTTCCTTCCTTCCTTCCTTCC
>NW_020769393.1:2473502-2489845 GCF_900518735.1 Pseudonaja textilis
CACTGGTTGGAAGGGACCTTATAGGTCATCTAGTCCAACCCCCTGCCCAAGCAGGAGGCCCTACACCATTCCTAACAGGTGGCATTCCAGTCTCTTCTTGAAAGCCTCCAGGGATGAAGCTCCCACAACTTCCGAGAGCAACTTCTGTTCCATCAGTTGATTGTTCTAACTGTCAGAAAATTCCTCCTTATTTCCAGGTTGAATCTCTCCTTGATTTTTGTATATTTCCATCCATTATTCCTTGTCTGGCTTTGGAAAATAGCTTGACCCCCTTCCTCTTCTCTGTGGCAACCCCTCAAATATTGGAAGATGCTCTCCTGCCTCCCCTGGTCCTTCTCTTCCCTAGACCAGCCAGGCCCAGTTCCTGCAACCGTCCATCGTATGTTTTAGCCTCCAGCCCCCTCATCATCCTGATTCTCTGTACTTTTTCTAGAGTCTCAACATTTTTCTCTATCTATCTATCTATCTATCTATCTATCTATCTATCTATGGCTTAAATCCTCCATGTGCGTGCATTAGTGTGTATGGAGGTTTAAAAAATTAGCGGTAGCATATGACGATTTTGTTTAGTGACCATTTGAAGTTCCAATGGAAAAAGCGATGGGGCCATTTTACAGACTTACGACATTCCCCCCCCACCACCATGGTCCCAGGATGAAAAGTCTGACACTTGGCACGCATTGATGCAACGTCCACCCCCGGGGGCGGAGGGGGGGCAGTCACATGATCAAAATTCAGCCCTTTGGCCACCGGCTCATACTTACGATGGTTGCAGTTGTCCCCCCTGCAAAAGGAAGGTTGTGTGATTCCGTTTTGGGACCTTCTGACGTCGGACTTGCTTAAACATTCATTTGGACAATGGCAGCAATTCACTTAACAACCGTGGACAGAAATGTCGTCAAATGGGGCAAAACTCAGCAACAGAAACACTGGGTTCAAGGTGCCCATATGTTAGTACTACCTATAATACGGCAGCCATGAGCCATGGCAAGGGATGTTTTTTCAGCTTCCTGATGTAGTCCGCAGCGGGCTGTGAGATCTCCTGGTGGTCTCCTTTCCAAGGCTTGAAATTATGTTCCACCTTTGCACCAAGCTCATCCGCTAACCTAGAATATGATCCAAAGGGCTTCTTGTCCAGAATTCCTGCTGTAATCTTCAGTCTTCACAACGGTTTTCCTTCCAGCTCTGACTTTCTGACCGCCTCTCTTTTAATTTTGAGAAGCTTCCTCTAATTTTCTTAATTTGTTCTCATCTCCGGCCTGTCAGAATAATCTGCAAAATCTAGAATTTGGACAGCATTCAAAGAAAGATTAGTTCCTCCCTCTCATACTCACACACACACACACACACACACACACAAACATGCCCACACATTCCCACATACAAAACATCTTCTGCAAATATATCACTTAATCTGGAAGATCGATAAGCAAAGCCCTCGGCCGCCATGTTGCAGGCTCCGTGCCAACACAACACACGTTCCCACAAGGTGTTATGCTGCAGAAATCCAGCTGAACGATGATGCATACCGTTGTAAAACTTTGGTCACTAAACAAGTTGGGCATAAGTCGAGGACTACCTGCGCAGGATCCTTCCAAGCGCTTGTATCTTCTTTGTCCTCTAACCAGGGATATAGTTAGTAAAGTTCAGAAGTTTAATTTTGCTCACTAGGCAGAGTGCAGTTCAGTTGTTAGCTAAACAACCATCGCTGTGGGAAAGGAAAATATTGAAATACAAAAAGCGTGTCGAGAAAGGGAAGAACAGGGACGGGGAAGATCGGCCATGCGACACGGAGGTTGGCCACAAATTGCAACTTGCCAACATATATATATATATATTTTCTCTGAATAGGGAATGTTTAGGATTAACACCTCTAAAGAAAGTTTTTCAACTTAGCAACTTCAAACGGGGTGGACTTCAACTCCCAGAATTCCCAGATGGGATATTGAAGTCCATAAAGCATGCTGGCTGGAAAATTCTGGGAGGTGAAGTCTACCCCTCTTAAATCACCCTGGGTAGGGAATTCTGGGAGTGGAAGTCCACCCATCTTCAAGCATGCTGGCTGGAAAATTCTGCTCTAAATGTTACTTTTATGATGCTAGAAATTCAGATTGTTTTTTATTTGCAGAGCGGGGAAAAAGCGTCATTTGCACGATGCAAAATTGGAAAGTTTCAGGATAGAGAAATTGAAAGTACCAAGCGTTCAACAGGCCCCCAAGGATGAATTCCATAGAAGGTTTTGCGCATTCTCATTGAATCTCTTCCTCACTTTTTTCTCTCTCCCACACGTGATTTAGAGACTCCCTGACAGCTGCCTGATTCAACCCACAACTTGCAGTCTGTAATTTTAAAATTCCCCTTTATTGAGGTCAACGGGTGGGAAAATTGTGGAGGCAAAGCAGAATCAATTTTCCCAGGAAAAACGCTTCATTTAATTTCAACCAAGCTGGGTCAGAATACAGATAGTCCTTGATTTATTTCATTTAGTGACCCAAAGTTACAACGGCACTGAAAAAAAAGTGAGCCGTGAGCACTTTTTCACACTTTACAACCATTGTAGCACCTCCAAAGTCACGTGATCAAAATTTCAGCCGCTGGGCAACTGACTCATATTTACGACGCTCGCAGTCTCCCGGGATCGTGTGATCCCCTTTTGCGACCTTCTAACTAGCCAGATTCACTTAGCGACCATGTTATTCACTTAATAACAGTGGTAAGAAAACCGGGCAAAATTCACTTAAATGAGCAACATTAATGTTGGGTTCAATGTGGTCATAAGTTGAGGACTGCCCATATGACACCCGTACTGCCCTTGAGATCTCCACACTATAAAAAAATTTTTAGCTGATCCAGCAAAGTCATTTCCTCAGAACAGATTTTGAATTTGTTTATTTTCCACTCCATGTCTTTAGGGATTGTTGCCTTTATTTTTATTTATTTTTCCCCCACTGATTCTTCCAAAATTTGCAAATACCGACACTTGGAAATGCGATGGAAGGAAAAGAACCTTCCCAAGAATTCTGCCTGGATCCCTTAATTGCATTTTAATGATTAGAGCAACCTTGTGAGGATTGTCCCCCAACAGAAATTTAAATGCTAGTTCTCTCAGGCCACCCAAAGCGCAGCTTATTTTTATTATTATTTTTTTTATTTGGAAATCTCACACTTTTGAACCTGGCATTTTATTTCTTCTGTAGCATTGAGGGCTTAAATGGATAATAACAGAGTGCCACTTCTCAAAACCACTTGGATGCCTGCAGAGACACCTGCAAGAAAAGGAATTTAAGAGATAAACAAAACATCAGTCCTGAAACTGCACGTTTTTTTTTCCCAGTGGTTTGATTTTTTTAACCCTAAAATCCACAGTGAGAACATTTCTTTTTTGCAAAGTGGGATCGGTTTTTCAACTTGCCAAGAGTGGGAAGGGCAGTTAATAGAGCTATGGTACTTTTGAAAAGAATCCTGTTCTCTTTTTCTTGGCTCTTTTAGCCAAGAACTGATGTCTTAAGACGGAACATCAAACCATGGTTAAACCAAGTTGGTGTTTCAAGGAACGTTAGAATAATAGTTCTAAGATCCCTAAACTAGAAGACTTCTAGGTTCCTTCGAGATCTATAATAATAGATCTAAGATCCCCAAGAGTATCTGAATGTTGGCAAGACATTCTAGACAACTATTTGTCCATGATGATAAATAGTTGTCTGTCTTGGGCAGGGGGTTGGACTAAAAGACCTCTAGGTTCCTTTGAGGTTTATAATTGTATAATTTTTTAAAAAAAAAATCCTTTTAAAAAGCCCTAAACTCTAGAAGACAAAGACCCTAGGCTTGGACAAGGACAGTAACTCCACAAAATGGCTAGAAAATGTTAGGCTCAGAGAGTTATATACATCGGGGTTAAATCACAAACCATGGTTTATAGTTCAACTATGAAAAAGGTCATCTTTGCATCCTGTGTGCTATGAAACTCTTTTTGGGGTTTAGGCACAATGCTCGATTTGCAAAGTCTGTGTGCAGACGACACGCCCTCACCCTCGAATAAAGCAATGACCCAACCAACCTTTGACCACGATCGAGCCAAGAAGCCACGATCGAGCCAAAAGTTTCTCGGAAAAGCTTCCCCAAGGTGAAAAGCATCGGCGGGGGAGGGGCTGGGAGGCGGGGCTGGGAGGAGGGGGGGGCGGTCCGGATTTATCGCAGCCCGCTCGGATTGGCTGAGGCACGCGGAGGGGCGGGGCCTAAGGGGTGGCGAGCGCTGGCCGGCGAGGCTTTTAAGCTTTCTGCGGGGGAATTGGTCGTGGGAATGCCGCTGGGTTCGCGTGCTCCGCTTGGCTGGGTAAGTCTTTGCAAGGGAACCAATGCAAAGTTGGCCTGCACGGAAATTCGTGTTTCTTTTTCCCCCTCCCCTTGATTTTATTTCTTTATTCTTTTTCTTACTTCCTCTTCCCCCCCCCGACCCCTTTGGGAAGGAGAGAAAGCGCTCTGTCCATGCTCAGAGGGGCTCTTGCTTGGCCTCCTCTGTGGGTTGATTCCCCCCCTCTGGTTTCCTTTACTGACACCCCCCCCCCAAAAAAAGCGGTTCCGCGGCTCGGATTAGGTCCGATTTGAGGTCGGTCTTCCCGATCGGGGGGGTGAGAAGGAGAAAAAGCGCTCTGTCCATGCTCAGAGGGGTCTTGCTGGACTACCTCCCCCCTCCCCCCTCCCCGGGGCAAATCCTGATTCTCCACTTTCGTGAATTTGGGCGCTCCGGACTCCCTTCCCACGTTCCCGCGGGGCGTAACGTGTGAATGCGTGGGAGGGGGGGAAGAAACGCGGGGTTCGTCTCCCGCTTCTTGGGAAGGGAGTGAAACCCGCATTTTGGCTTCTGGGACGCTTCCGAAAGCGTCGAAGCGGCCTCCCCCCGCCTTTAATTCAAACAATGTATTGTTGAAGAAACTTCTCGTGTGTGTGTGTGTGTGTGTGACAAACCTGGGAGCTCCCAGCTCTAACCACGATTCCAAGTTTGCTTGGGCTGTATTTTTTAGGGTTTTTATTTTCTCTCTCTCTCTCCATTCCTCCTCCCTTGGGCCGGCGGGCATTCTGTTATGTTGTAAAAAAAATTTTAATTTTATTTGCGAGCCGTTTCCGCAAGTTGTTTCTTTCTTTCCAAATCACTTCAACCTCGGCAAGCGCTTCCCCAAAGGCAAACAAACACCCAGAAAACCCAACAACGAGCCCTTCTGAAGCCCAGCCCTCCGTCCCCTCCGACCCAAGCTGGCTTAATCTTGGTTCAACCCTGGGCTAATTAATTGGCTTAGCGGAGAAACGATTCAAATCCCTGCCCCGATTGGCCCAGGACCTTTACGCGAATAAAATCAAGTTTACTGGGGATAAAATAGAACCGCTGGGAGTCGGTTGGTGGGGTGGGTTTGAATCCTGGCTTAAGAGGGTCGTGTGAACCCAGCCAACGTTTTGCAAATAGATTGGGGGGTGGCGTGGCACAAACACCACCTGGGTGTCCTTAATTTGGTGCCGCAGCTGTTGACAATCCAAAGTTGGGGTGGGGAGGATAGGCTGCTAGGGTCCCAATGTTGGTCTTGGCAGGAGAGCTGTCCTTTCAAAAGGCACCCACCCTTCATAGGGCTGTGTGCGCCTGGGCAATTTTGCTCTTTCCGGGGTAGACTGCTCCTGGACCTGGAGGTTCCATTAAGGGCTTAAAGGGGCCATTTGATTAGGCTTCTCCTGTTTCTCCCCTCCGTTCCCAAATTTGTCAACCTGGCTGGCCTCTTTTTGCAAAGCCGGGTGTCTCGGTGGGTGCAAAATGGAAGAGAAAAAAAACTGTGTGTGTGTGTAGTGTTGTGTGCGTTGTGTGTGCTGAATCAGCCTTGTCCAACCTTTGAAAAACAAAGTCCCCTCTTCCAAACCTTGACCATTCTGGAAATGGATAGTTCCAGCATCCATAAAGAAGATCGGAATGGAGAAAATATTCTAAACTAAACTAAACTTTTTTCTCTGCTCCCCTTCGCTTTCTTACCTACGGCTTAGCAACCACAACTGAGCTCAAAATTTCCTGTGGCTAAGCGAGACATTTGCCCGGTGAGTTTTGCCCCGTTTTACGACCTTTCTGGCCCCGCCGTTGTTAAGCGAATCGTTGTGGTTGATCCATTAGTATCCTAGTTGTGAAACGAATCTGTCTTCCCTGTGGACTCGGCTCGTCAGAAGGTTGCAAAAGGGGATCACATCTCTCACACACACACACACACACACACACACACACACGGGGCCCTGCCACTGTTGTAAACATGAGTCAGTAGCCAAGGGTCTGAAATTTGGATCCTGGAGATGTTGCAACGGTCCTTAAGCGTGAAAAACTGGTCGTAAGTCTCTTTTTGGGGTGACTTGGAACGGTCACTAAATAAACCGTTGTAAGTCCTACGGCTGCATTGCACGTTGCCCGAAAAAGCGGCCACGTTGGATATCAGAAGCTCAGAAAAGTGCTTTGGAGCAATTATTATTATTTTTCTTCTTTTTGGTGCAGGAAAACTCTGGAAAGCTTAACAAATGCGACAACGGGTTTTTTTTTTGCAGAGAGACGACAATGCTTGTGCCAAAAAAAGCAGCCAAGCCGCCGGCCCCCCTAGTTTTTGGAGCCTTGTTGTTTCGCACCCCTTGCTACATTCGGGACATGCAAAGCAATCAGCAACCTGACAGCTCTGGAATTCTCCCCCACTCCTTTTTGGGGGGGAAGAGTGTGTGTGTGTGTGTGTGTTTTGCAGATGTTGTAATGCTGAGCCTTACGCAACAAGGGTGGAGTCTCCTTAAAGCAGCCTCTGATCTGTCCAAACACGGCCAAGTCGTGTAACACACACACACACACACACTCTCTCTCATGCTCTTGCGTGTGAGCGGCTTGACTCACATCCCAAGAACACGACGTCATGCCTGGTGGGGGGGGGGGAAGACAGGAGCGCCCCTTCCTCGTCTCCCAGCCTTGCTGTGCCTCCCCCCCAACTCCACGGTTGGCGAAGCCCCCCTCTCCTTTCCTTCCCATTTCATGCAGCGTGCAAAAGTTTTGTGCAAACCTCTCTTTAATCCTTTAAATGTCCCCCCGGTCCCGTCCCATTTTGCCCCGTCCTGGTTGAAGCTAGCCTGAGCTGCAATTAAGCCAGGCGTGGTGATAGGGTTAAGTTGGAAGATCTTCTTAAAATGGATACGGAAATGTTGGGTGTGGGATAATTGAGGTTGGTTACTTTATTTTATTTTTCATTTTTGTTTTAAGAGCTGGCCTGCTGGTGGATTTGAAGAACAGCTGGGGTGGATTCCATGCTCCGGACTTAATAGGGATAAGATCTGAAAAGGGGGTGGGCTGGATTATCCTTACGTAGCTGCAGGGCTGTGAAACGAGGTGGTTTAAAGCACTAACCAGGTTTAAGTTGGCTGGCATCTTTGCCATGTGGCAAGCTGGGGAGGTTGAGGATATTTCAAGGCATTTGCCAATCTTGATGCATTTTGGTGGTTTGGTCCTCGCCAAGAGTTTAGTTCTGCCCCTTGCACAACATTTTGATTGTGGTTTGTTCACAACCCCGGTTTACGGCTTGGCAATCCAAGCCATCCGTGAATTCCGAGCTTGTCATTTAGAATGCAAACGTAGAAGGAAGTTGCCAAAAACGGCGATTAGAAAGTCTTTTTCGAGCTAAGGAAATATAATTAAAACCACATTTAGTTGTAATCCTGACCGTGCTCACAATTTTGGGGGAAAAAAAATGTCAGATGCGTAAGGTTTTTATGTTGTGTTACCGGTTTTGCTGTGGAGGTTTGTTTAAGACACCGTGTTGTGTATATGTTTAGTATAAATAAATGCTTCCTCATTTAGCTCAGAGGGCTCTATTAATCCGTCAGGCTGGGATTAGGTTAAATTGTGGTTTTGTGTATTTGTGGGATGAGGTTTTTAAGAGCATGGCTTTAAAAAGAAGCCACTTCCCACCCCAGGCCAACATCTGGCCCAAAAATTCATGATTGAAAGTTTCCTTGAGTTGTTGAAGGTGGTTAACTCAATTGTGCCTGATTTTACAACCTTTCCCCCACCCCCACGGTTGCTAAGCAAATCCCTGCAGTTGTTAAGTGAATCAGGTGGCCATTAAGCAAATCCATCCCCCCCCCCGCCATTTCTTCTCGGAAGCTGGCCAGGAAGCGTAAATATGTGGCAGTTGCCAAGTCGCTGGGTTTTGATCACATGCCGGTCGTAAGTGCAAGGACTGGCTGCGAATCAGTGCCGTTGAAACTTCACGCGGTCGCTAAACGAATAGGGGTTGTAAAGTGAGGATGGCCATTTGCAAACATCCCTGTGGTTACCGGCCCAGAAATTTTGACATTCCAAAAGCCCATTGGGTAAAATGTATTCCCCTTAACAACCACTGCAAAAATGATCCACTTAATGACCGCAATGAACTTAACCATAATTCCAGGCTTCATTACAGCCGTAAGTCGAGGACTGCCTAGAATAGCAATGGAAAAAAACCCCATATCTTTGCTCTCTATCTGTGAGGTCGTAACCTGGGTCAGATGAGGAAGGCTGAGTTGGTTTTGCAGGGCAGCTTCTGTAAAAATGCTGGGTGTGTCTCTGAATCACACGGAAACGGCTAGAAAGATTAACCTGGCACGTTGGTGAAGCTGGCAGGCTGCCCGGGGTTGGTTCCAGTTTGGCCCGGATTCTTTCTCGTGCTTCTTTGGAAGCAAAGCGCCTTTTGCTGTTTTAGCAAGAATAAAAACGTTTCTTCCATGGCCTCAAACCCAAGGATTGCAATCTGAATATTGGCTGCAGGGAGAAGTCAGAGAAGAAAGGAAGAGAGGGAACAAGGAGAGATGGATGGAAGGAAGGAGATTGGAGAGAGGGAGGAAAGAGCAGAGGGAAAGGAAGGAATAGAAAGATGGATGGGTGGATGAGAGAAGAAGGGAGAGAAGGAAAGAAAGATAAACAGAAGGAAAAATAAAGATTTAAGGGAGAGAAGGAAGATAAAAGGAAGGAAATAATAAAGATGGATGGAAGGAAGGAAGTGAGAGGAAGGAGAGAAGAAAGGAAGATAAAAGGAAAGTAGATGGATGGAAGGGAGAAGGAAGAAAATATAAACAGAAGGAAAAAGATTGAAGGGAGAGAAGGAAGGAAATGATAAGATAAAGATGGATAGAAGGTGAGAGGAAGGAAGAGAAGGAAGGAAGGAAGATTAAAGGAAAAAATAAGGAAGGAAGATGGATGACAGGAAGGAAAGGTTGGCCGGGGAATTCTGCAAATTGAAGTCCGTCCATCCAAAATATGTGTCAGCCAACCAAACCTGCAGAGGTGACCAGCTGGACCCCAAGCCAAGGTGTTGCCCTTGCCAAATGCCCCAAAAATGCAGCCCTGGGTACCAGCTTCTCCAAAATAGAATAATGAAAGATTCCTCCTTTGGATGTGAGCGACAGATTATAATTTCAGCCATGGATGTTTTCAGACTCGGGTCTTATTAGGTGAAGAAAAGTTCAATTCTTCAGGAAGCAACAGACATAAAGGAAGGCTCTAATTACATTTAATTAAAATATTTAATTAAAGAAAGGGTTCAATTAACTATGAAAGCACAGGGGTCACTTTTCTGGGTCAATTACAGCTGGTTTTTGTACGTATCAGCACAAACATACACATGTATACTTAACTGTGTGTGTGTGTGTGTCTGTATATACATTTATATATATATATATGTTTATATATGTATAAATGTTTATATATAAATAAATAAATAAATGAAATGAAAGATATATGTGAAAGAAAAAAAGGCAAAAGAAAAATAGAAACGAAAGTAATAGAAAGAAATAACTTTTGAACTTCTTTACAGCAATTATAACTACAATTATGAGGACTTTGTACTTGATTGTGACAGCAAAGCTCTTGTTTCTGAAATCCACCTGGTCGTCAAAATCATAAGTCCATAAGGACTTTGCAGCAGTCAGCAATAACTAGGTACTTTCCTTTTTCTCCAATCACATGGACCCAATTGAACCATCTCAAAATAGAAAATGGAATTACGGAGTCAGAATTGAACTGCTGGCAGTGGGCAGTTAGTCTGTAATACTGCATTCCAATCACTGAGCAACCACAGGTCTCGGAGAGAGAGAGAGAGAGAGAGAGAGAGAGAGAGAGAGAGAGAGAGAGAGAGAGAGAGAGAGAGCACTTAGACTTATATACCGCTTCACAGTGCTTTTACAGCCCTCTCTAAGCGGTTTACAGAGTCAGCCTCTTGCCCCCAACAATATGGCTCCTCATTTTACCGACCTCAGAAGGATGGAAGGCTGAGTGAACCTTGAGCTGGTCAGGATCAAACTCCAGATAGTGGACAGAGTTAGCCAGCAATATTGCATTATAACCACAGGAAGGGAAGGGGAAGGAAGGAAGGAATAGCATTCAGACTTCTATACCACTTCACCTCGCTCTCTAAGTTGTTTACAGAGTCAGCCTCTTGCCCCCCAACAATCTGGGTCCTCATTTTACCGACCTCAGAAGGACGGAAGGCTGAGTCAAACTTGGAGCCTGGTGAGATTCGAACTGCCAAACCTCTGGTCAGCCAGCAGTCAGCAGAAGTCACCTGCAGTACTGCCCTCTAACCACTGCGCCACCACGGCTCTTAGTTGTTAAGTGAATTGCTGCCGTTGTTAAATTGGAACCACGGTTGTTAACTGGATCTGGCATTGACTCTGTCGGTAGGTCGCAAAAGGGGATCACATGACCCCCGGGACACTGCAACCATCATAAATGTGAATCAATTCCCAAGTTGTCTCCGTTTTGATCCACGGGGCTGCTACAACGGTTGTAAGCGTGAAAAAGACACAGTCCTTGGGTCGCTTTTTCCAGTGCCGTTGTAACTTTGGACGGTCACTAAGTGAAGTGTCGTAAGTCGAGGACTACCTGTTCCTAGCATCCCAAGCAGACTCCTTCCGGGCTCCTTTCCTACCCGCACAACCAGCCTGCAAGGTGGGCTAAGTGGCAAGGGATGTTGTGAAGGACGGTGGCCGCCCTGGGCCACCCAGGAAGCCTGAGAACTGAGTCAACCCAGTGATCATTTCGGGCAAAGGAATGGAAAGGAAAAACCCTGTAATTATCTCGGTTAATGGCTGGGTAGGACTTAACGCAGCTTAAATCAAGCAGTGGGGTATAAAAAGATAGGACTGGACAGGTCAGCTCAGGGTTTCACAGCCGATAATCATTGTTTTTGTGATTGCTCTCGTTTACTTTTAATTCAGAGCGAAAAATCCAGGTAGTCTTCAACTTAACGACCATTTCATTACCACCGCCGTTCCGAGTTGCAACGGGGCTGGGGGGGGAAAAAACGGCGACTCGGGGCTGTTCCTCGCACTTGTAGCCGTTGCAGCATCCCAGGGTCGCGTGATTCCCCGTTGGCAACCTTCCCAGCTCCGGCTTCTGTGTTGATGTCTCGCTTAATGGCCATGGCAAAAAATAAAGATAAAATCACTAAGTCGCTAAGATGGCTTCTCTCCTGAAATCAAAGATTACTGCAACAGCTGGCTGCGAAGAGCTGGATTTAAATAAATCCCTTGCTGGGGGATCTGCCCAGCCTTCAAAACGGGATCGTTTGAATTTCATGGGGGTTGTTGTTTGTTTTCCCTTCAGTTCCTCGCACGTGGGTGAGACGATGGGGCACGGCTGAAATCCTGCCAGGTTCTCTTTCGTTTCGAACACGAGGACAAGCGTGTTTGATCTGCGGAAGGATCAGAATGGTGCTCCGGTGCTCCTGCTGAGCGTCACACCTGTGGATCCACGAGGCGAAGCTTCTTCAAAGCCTCCCCACCAGAAGGGCAACTTGCGGAAGCCCCTCTGCGTTGAGCAGATTTGGGGAAAATTGGTCTTTCCGAGGTGAGTTTTGCCTGCATTTTAATTTTGTTTATTTATATCCCGTCTTTATTGTTTGGGCAAATGAGTCAAGGCGGCAAAACTATGCCAACGCACCTTCCCTGTGAGGTGAGTTGGTTTCAGAGAGGTTGTCCCAAAGTCATGCGGATGGTTTTAATGTCTATAGCAGGACTAGAACTCACCGTCGCCTTTGGGGATTGGCCCAAAGTCACACGGATGATTGCAATGTCTAAAATAAAACTCCCAGTCTCCTGATGACTGGCCAAAGAGGTCACCCAATTGCTTTCATGCCTAAGGTGGGACTAGAACTCACTGTCGCCTGGGGATTGGCCCAAAGTCACACGGATGATTTGAATGTCTAAACTAGAACTCCTAGTCTCCTGGTGATTGGCCTAAGCAGTCACCCATCTGGCTTTCATGCCTAAGGTGGGGCTAGAACTCACCGTCTCCTGGTGATTCACCCAAAATCACCCATCTGGCTTTCATGCCTAAGGTGGGGCTAGAACTCACCGTCTCCTGGTTTCTAGCTTGCAGCCTTTAACCAACTCAAACATGACGGGATCCAGTTGGGGCAGATACAGCTCGTCTTTGCGTTTCCAACCGCCCACTTGATTAGTTTCTGACGGTCCATCCAGACCTTTGAAATCCTCCGTTTCTTCTGTTCCCCCTTTCTAGTGTTAGGCAAGATGGCCGCCACCAAAGTGCCCATCTACCTGAAGCGAGGGAGCCGCCGAGGCAAAAAGGAGAAACTGCGCGACATTCTCTCTTCCGAGATGATCAGCCCTCCCCTGGGGGATTTCCGGCACACAATCCACATCGGTAGCCAGGGGGAGAACGACATGTTCGGAGACATCTCTTTCCTTCAAGGCAAGTTCCATCTCTTGCCCAGGTCGGAGAAGGTCGATGCCGATGGGAACCGACACTACGTGGTGCCCTTTGAGTTCGCGCGGACTTCGACGATTTCGGGCTATGAGCCGCTCTCGTTGGACATCCCTTCGCCGCTGCTCAAGAACGCCATTTCTCTACCGATCATTGGCGGCCTGCAGGCGCTGACCTTACCTTCCGCCCAGGCCCCGCCCAAGCCACCCCGCCTCCACTTGGATGACAAGGACTATGCTGCTCCGCCGACAGAGGCCCACGCTCACCCTCTGGCCACCAACGGTTGGGCTTCCGAAGCCCTTGAGGACTCCAAGGCCCCGGCCCCTCTGAACGGCTTTGTCGAGGGGGAGAAAAGAGACGAACCCTTCTTAACTCATGCCGGGTCTCTCCTCTCCCTCCACGTAGATCTGGGACCCTCCATTTTGGATGACGTTCTGGGGGTGATGGAGAAGCACCAGACTTTGGAGGCGGACGTGCAGGACTCTGGGAGACAGGCGATTCTGACATGAGGATCGTGTCTGCGAAAGGACTCCTAAAAACAAGGCCGTTTGTAGAAGAGGGTTGTTGTTGATGTTGTTGAGTGGGCTCTGTGAAGTGGAAGCTGAGGATCTGTGTGTACGTCTGAGGAAAGATGCAATTCACGAAGGATACCCTTGCTTCCAGTCTCTCCCTTAACTAACTTTGATGCTTCGTGCGTCGCCACTCCCAGTGTTGACTTTTGCACCCTGGGCACGACAACCTTCTGCTAAGCTGCTTTCTTGCCCTCCACCAGCATAGGTGTGCTGGAGGAGGAGGAGGAAGCACGTGAGAGATGGGCTCTGCAGTTCCACCAAACCTGGAAACATGTTCCTTCTTCATCACCGATTTATGAACGGTACCCTTGTTTTCACCTTCCCATTATCTAACTTGGATGCCTCACGCATCACAACACCTGATGTTGACGCTTGCAAAACAACCTTCGGCTAAACTGCTTTGTTGCCTCCTCCAGCACAAGTGCTGGCCTGCTTGGAAGAGGAAGAGAGGAGCATGGGAGATGTAGTCTTTAGTTCCACCCAACCTGGAAACACGTTCCTTCTTCGTCACTGATACGCTACCCAATCTGTGCATCACAAACTCCTAATTATTGACACATCCCTCTTTACCTAAAAGGAAGAAGGAGGACTGGGGGAAAAACCAAAAATTGTAGCAGCCAAAAGTTGTGTTGATTGTACTTTTCTTTTGTGCAACAGGGTAGATGAGAATTAGGTTAATGTTGGCTCAGTCGCCTTGGGTTGTTAATCAGCCTTCGAAACAGCCCTGCGAAAGAGCCGTGTGACGCAAACCAAGAAGCCCTCTATGTTGCAATGCAAAAGAAAGTCAGACTCCGGGCTAAATTTTGGTGGTTTTTGATAAAAGCGAAGTGTCATATCGCTCCTTGGGGTATGGAAGGCTCAGGTTTCACAATGCACAAAAGCCAAAAAAAATGTAGCTTGCACAATTTCTGGCTGTACGGCATCTCAGAATGCCGAACAGATGCTCCAAATTTTCCAAGCGTCCCCTGTGGCTGCCAAATAGTGATTTATTTATTTTTTATTTTCTTGACGGGAAACGTTGTGATCCCTGATAAAGCCACAATCTGCACCATATGTCTGAATTAAATGTAAGTTGAGCCAAGGCAAGTTTTTCAATTCTTTTGCTGAAATTGGGAGGTGATTTTTTTTATTTTTATTTTATTTTAAAGAATTGCACACCCCCAAGGTCAGAAAAACACGCCACTTCTCCAGGTACGGACGAGATGACACTAAAACTGTTTTTGTTTGTTTGTTTGTTTTCCATTTATTTTTTCATTTCTTTATTTCCTCCCTCCCCGGAGAGCCTTGTTAAATGGTTTATCTGACATCTGCCTCCATGTCTAGGATAACCTAGAAAGATTTGTCCAGCGTGTTTTCAAGGGAAGCACAAATAATCCTTCCTTGGACCAACAAAAGGACGCTTTGTCCCTTAGTGGGTGTCTTCATACTCCTTTTATCCTGTCCATCTGTTGTTGTGAAAGCTGTTTTTTGCCGGGAGATCACACATCTCTCTTGCATAAGGCTGCCGGTCCTTGTGAGATGCAGAGAAGGCTGTGTTGTGGGATTTGAACCCCCGTTCCCTCGGGCCAAGGAAATTGTCTAAAAGCTCAAAAATAATTCAGCAGGGCCTCTTAAATCTCGGCACGAGATTTATTGTGATTTTGCCTAGGTGCCTAATCCAGGCTTTCAAACATGGCTCAACAATGCAAATTTTGCTCTAAAACCCAGAAGCAAAATTCTCATAATTTGGAACGGACAAACTGCTTTGTATCTGTGTTTCAGAGTTTTATTTGGGGGCAAAAAAAAGGGAGCATTGGTGGTTTTAATGTTCCCAATTAATTTCTGGGCGCCCTCTCCTGTTTTTTAGCCCCCGCTGTTTCCCTAGGGCAGCTGGTTTATTGTTCAGCTGGGGAGAAAAGAATTAGGATAAAAAGCAGAAACCATTACGTGTTGCCAATCGCATGTCTACAGTTTTCTCTCATTGTTTTCATAAAGTCAGACCTGATCTCTGGAGCATTGTTGGACTTTCTATTCTCACTTTCCCCCCTTTTCGAGTTAGTTTTATTTTTTAAAAATGAACAAAAGGAGAGTTTCACACATTTGTCCTTTCCTTAAGCCGGGAGCCACGATTTAGCTTCTGCTAGAGTTTGAATTAATTTTGATTTGTTTAATGATGGATGAGCAGCAATTAATGGCAAGTGCCGTGTTTTAATTTGCAATTTGCAACAGCTGAGTTTGCACTACACAGAGCCAAAATCGGCTGTAGTTTAGTGCAGTGGGTGAAGGCAACTTTTTCTTTTCACCTTGCATAAAATAATCTTGGGGCAGAGAGTTCCACCGTTCATTTCTGGCTACCTGCAGAAATTTTTCGCTTGGCTTCCTGATTTTTCTTTCAACCGGCCCTCCCTGAATGACCAAACCAGGCAGTGGTTTTGCAATATTTTGGTTCCAGGCATTTAAGTTTAGGCTTTGCATTGGGATGGTTGAATAAAATCCCTTAACCAGGGTTACTACGTGGAGCAAAATCAGCTCTTTTGGCTTGGACTTTTGTTTTTGTTGCCAATCATTTTATACTTTGCCTGCCTGATGCTTTGAGTCTCCTTTCCATATGTCTGCAAAAACCCTTCTAAATAATTAGATTATTTGACCTGCCCAGCTGAGCACTAGCTTCCGGCCCCACCAGGATGGTAAAAGGCCTCCTTGGGGGGGTGGGGGCTCCCTCACCTGTTGATCGATGAGCGCTTTACTGCACCTGGTCACGCCCACCTTGGCAGACATTTTGTGAGAGCACCCACAGGCAGTCTTTTCAAATTATAAGCATGCCTTCTGCCAGTTCTGTTTTGAGTAATTTCACTCATTTTAATTTGCACCTTAATCTTCACACCTAACATGCAGACCTGGCCAATTTGCTTCCCAACCACAAGCCAAGCTGGGTGTCACCATGTCTCTGCCTTTCAATATATATATATACATATATATATATATGTATATATATATACATATATACATATATACATATATACATATATACATATATATAT
>NW_020769393.1:2490245-2537745 GCF_900518735.1 Pseudonaja textilis
TCTGCCTTTCAAAATATATATATATATATATATATATATATATTTGCAAATCCTAGGAAAATTGTCAGGGCAGCGTTTGGTTGACGGAAAAAAACAACAGGCGTGTTAGATGCCAAAATGGCCCCAGCAAAGAAACCGTGTCTGCCTCCCAATTTTTCCAAGAAAGAGAAGTTGCTTAAAGGCATTGCTGAGTTGGTTTGCTGAACTGTAAATTTGTCTTTTATAATATTTTCATCAGTTTACAATTTTGCAGGTTGCCGAGTATATGGTGTGCAAACTGGGCATATAAAAAGGGAAGTGATTCCACAATTACTGTTATCCCTCAGTTCTTTAGAGAGTCCTTTTTCCTTTTCTGCAACGCATGCACAACCCTTCATTTCACGTATTTACACAGCACACTAAGCCATCATATCATATTTAAAGGGTGGAAGGGGCCTTGGAGACCATCTAGTCCAGTCTGTCTCAAAGTTGGCAACTTTCAAGCTGCATGGACTTCAATTACCAGAATTCTCCAGCTGGACTTCATCTCTCAAGAGTTCCCCAGCCAGCAGAATTCTGGGAGATGAAGTCCACACACCTGAAAATGTCCAGGTTTAAGCAACACGGATCTAGCCCAACCTCTGGTTAAGGCACAAGTGTTTGAATTTAGCATAGTCTGTGTGAACCCCAATCGTTGTAGGTTGAAAATCTTGGTTTATGGCATGGTTTTCTTTTCAATAAACAATAGCTAAAAGTCTGGCTTAGCTTAATGTGTACATATCTAAGTTTAGGTTCAACTTTAGGAATGTTGACTATTCTAATAGCTATAAAAAGATAGCTACTGATTTATAAAACAGTTTGCCACCATTTTTAATTTGATTTATATATCCTGCCATTCTACTCCATTAAGCACTAACAGACATTGTAAAAAGTTAATAAAAGCATAAATTAAAATGTGTTAAAAAGAGCTGTGCCAATGTTGGGTGTTTTTGTTTTGCAGTGATGATTTTTCGGGGTAGAACAATGAGTGATTTTGGGCTGAAGGGCCCAACAGCATCTATTGCTTTGGTTTAAATAGAATAAAAATAGAATAGAATAGAATATGGAAGGAATGGAATATGGAAGGAATGGAATAGAATAGAATAGGAGTTGGAAGGGACCTTGGAGGTCATCTAGTCCAACCCCCTGCTTAGGCAGGAAACCCTGCACCACTTCAGACCGCTTCTGGAGGCAGAAAAATATATCTACATAATTAAATAAATTTAAAATAAATAAATGAAATAAATTTATGTATAGAAAAATGTTAAAACACATTTTGACCATTCTAATCCTCGCTGTTTATTAAGATAAGTGTCCAAATTTCGGTCATGTGCCCATGGGGGAATGTGGCAATGGTTGTAAGCATGAAAAACGGTCATAGATCACTTTTTTCTGCACCATTGTAACTTTGAACTGTCACTAAGCCGAGGACTACCTATAGATGATTTCGTACAAACTTTAGAAACACCTTAGAAACAATATTTTTCCCCCCAGGGATTTTCTAGGGAAGAAAATAACATCCTTCCAAACCAGTCCCTAATATTTATTTTCCCAAAGACAATGGCTCTTAAAAAGTCCCTCACAAGCAAACAGAATGAATTATTAACGTAGAAAAAAAAAGGAATTTATTTCCTTTCCCCTCCTCCTCTTTTCTGCTACGTATGCCAAGAAAGTGTCTTGAAGCAGCTGGTCCACGAAAACATACGATATGCACAGAATTCCTAAAGGGATACCAAAGGAATGTTGATTTTAATCCAATGTATGGTCAAAAGGCAATTTCCAGAACTAAATTATGCAGCCCGTTTCCTTTCCCTGCATTTAAAACACAGGAACGTTTTAACTGCATGTTTAAAGGGGTAAAAACCTCTTCTAAATTTTAAAAAATGATGCAAATCTACACAAACCCTTTAGCGATACACGATTTGTTTATAATAGAGTTTTGGGGAGAGAGAAACAGTCATCTGACCAATAAAACCACAACCGAGGCCAGAATTTTCCCAGGCTCACATGATCCCCTTTTGTGACCATCTGATAAAGTCGATGGAGAAGCCCGATTCACTTAACAACTGGGTTACTGAACTGCAGCGATTCCTTTAACAACGGTGGCAAAAAAATGGTTGTAAAATGGGGCAAAGCTCACTTATCAGCTGTCTGGCTTGGCGAGAATAATTTTGGGCTCCATTTTTTTCTTGCAAAAATGTTTTTTATTTTTCATCTTTTATATCTCTTTTAGTGAACAGTGTGATTGCAGGTTTTTACATTTCCATAAAACCATGACCATAATTACATAGTTATTTCACATATTCAGTTTCTTATCATATCATTGCATTTTCCATTTTCTATAAATTTTCAAAAATATTCTTATATTTTTTGCTTTTATCCAATTTTAATTCACATAACTTATTCTATTTTTCTTTAATTATACTCATCTTTATATAATATCTTAAAATTCTTTATTTCTTATTCTGTATTCACTATATTCTTATACTTTTATCTGTCATATTTGCCATTTCATCACATATTCTTATTTCATTATTCAATAAATTCCATCTTAATGTTAATAATTCCAAAGATTTTCCCCTTAATTACACGTCTTGAGTGCATCACCTTTTTATCTTACACAACCTTCAGTTGACACCCCTTTAACTCATATTAAAAATTACCATAATATAATCATTTTTAATTATCACCTAAATACTACATATCACATATACATTTTGAGTAATTTTGGGCTCCATTGTTGTAAGTTGAGACTACCTGTAATAGGCACTGTGTTGGAAATCAAAAAATGAGCAATGTTAAAATATGTTATTGGTTTTTTGGCTGAAAGTTCAGTGAAATGATTTAGGGTCTCCTGCTTTGGGTAGGAGGTTGGACTAGATGACCTACAAGGTCCCTTCCAATTTTGTTCATCTGTTAAAACTGTTAAAGGGTCTCGGAGACCCCCGGGCAACCTCAATCTGCCCTTTGAGAACTGCTGACAAATTCACACAACTCTGCTTACCATAATTATAGCAGGTCACTGGATTTATTTTGACAATTGCCTGCCACCTTCCGGCTCCAAACGTTCTTTCCAGCTTTAGAGGCGGAAAGTGCCACTTAAAGCAGTAAAAATGCAATTTAATCGCCTCCCTGCCTCCTGCCAGCAGCCAAACAGCAACGGGAACAAACAGTTCAAGATGCATAGAAGTGCAATTGTCCTGGGCTAAAAAAACTGCCGGTGAGACCGATTTGGAAAAAAAGAAGGAAATATAGACAAATCAATTGAATATGGCATTGTGCCACCATCTTGCCTGTCTCTTCCAACAGTTCGTTTAGTCACCAAAGTTCCAATAGCACTGAAAAAAGTGCCTTATAGGACCAGTTTTCACACTTATGACCACTGCAGCATCCCTGTCCTGGAATACTGCTATCGTATCGTCCCAATTCTTGGACTACAACTCCCATCACTGCCAGCCATACGTAACTAGCATTGGTCTTGCTGGTGGTGGAAACCTGCGGCTTGCTTAGTGCAAATGGTGGCTACCGTGGCTATCTGTATTTTCTCTTTTAAGACTACTATAACTTTAACCAGTGGTATGTTTGATCCTAATTCTGCAACATAAGTATGTATGCATGTATATTTGCATACAGGTAGTCCTTGACCTGCAATCATTCATTTAGAAACCGTTCAAAGTTACAACGGGATTAAAAAAGGGACTTGCAACAAGTCCTCATACTTACGACCATCGCAGCCTCCCTACAGACACGTGGTCTAAAATACAGGCGCTTGCATTTATTACGGTTATAGTGTCCTAGGGTCACTTGTGATCTTCCTAGCCACTTCTGAAAAGTAAAATCAATTGTGTGGGGGGAACTGGATTCACTTAACAACTTCATGATTCACTTAACGACTGCAGTGATTCACTTAGCAACCATGGCAAAAAAATCATAAAATTGGGTGCAGTTCACTCAAAAATCTCGTTTAGTAACGGAAATTCTGGTCCCAATTGTAGTTGTAAGCTCACAATTAAATGTAAGTAATAAATATGTTTGTTTAGAGTTACACCTATTTATAAATATGTATTTGCAAAAGAAAACCATTTGAAATGCCTAGTTATTTTTTTTCTAGGCAGATATATGTAAGGGCAGTAGAGGGCTATTTTTTATTGTTTCTCTAAATACTACAAAATATTAAATCAAAAATTTAATTCTCTATTTCCCAAAACTTTTCACGCATGCGCCCTCGATTGCAGACATGCCGCATGCGCAACACAGGTGAATGGAATTTTTATAGACGGACTCCTTTGCGCCTGCGCGTCCTTTGCGCCTGCCATCTCCCACCGTGGGAAGAGCCGTGCTCTTTTTTTGCCTCTCTTTCCTGGAGCGTGAGGACGGGTTGGGGCCAGTACGCATGCGCCTTCTTCGAACCTGATCGGAAGGTTTCATGGAGAGCGGTCGCCGGAGTCAGCTCGAACGGGAACTCAGCGCATGCGCTCTCGCGTGCTTTGCGGCCACAGGCGGCAGAAGGGAAGATGGCGGCGGTGGTACAGAATGTGGTGAAGCTGTGAGTGGAACTGTCCCTCTTCCTCCCCCATTTCCTCCCTTTTGCTTGCAGTGGTACAACCCGAACCTTAGACGAAGTGCGCGCAGGACGGTTGGTTGGGGGAAGAGTCCATTCCGCCCGCGGGGGTGTTCCTGACGGGATAATGGAAGGAGAGGGGTTAGCTATTGAATCTCTTTTTTTCTCCTCTGCTCATTGCTTAGGACTGAAGTGATATCTTTAAAAAGTGGGTTTTAAAAAGCGGACGGAGTCTGTGTGTATATGTGTGTATGTTTGTGGGGGGGGGGGCAAGAAAGCAAGTGTCCCCCCACCTTAAAGTTTCAAAAGTGAAGTACGTGAGGTAAAAAAAGACCGTCCGGCCACCACAAGATGCCTTTTAAGATGGGGAGTAGCTTTTCAAAAGGAGGTCGGAACCTTTAAAAAAAAAAACAATTATGAAGCTCCGAGGAGGCTCAGGTAAATTCCCCCCCCCCCAAAAAAAGAGGCTTGGATGACCTACAGTAGATGGTGAGAGGAACTTGTGGAGGCGAGAAAAAAAATCCCCTTTATTAATACTTATATAAAGCGTTTAAGGAGTAGGTTTCTGAGAGGAAAACTGGGGGTGCGTGGGAGGAAAAGAGAGAAAAAAAGGGGAAAATTGAGATATTAGGATTTGGGGAGCCTGTTCCCCAACCTGTTAGGTTGGACCATAACTCCCATCATCCTAAACCTGCCCTTGCTACCTATCTGTCTTCCTGGCAAACTTCACCAGAATAATGGGTGGAAATAATCAAATTTGGGGCTTCTTTTTGGAGAAAATAAACTCCCCCCCCCCATGGTCAAAATCCTTAATGGAAACTTTTCTAGGCACCCCACAAAATCAGAAAATAAAAGTTTTCCTGGGTTTTTTTCCCCCCTGTTCTTTAAAGCATCTATAGTTTTAGAGGAAGACAAAGCACAGCCTTTGGAAAAAGGAGAGTCTCTTGGTATGGGTGAAAAGGAAATTAAAAAAAAAAATTATTGGGGTTTTTAGTACAGGTAGTCCTCGACTTACGACCACCAATGGAGCCCGTTGCTAAGTGAGACAGATTTTAATTGAATTTTTCCCCATTTTATGACCTTTCTTGACACAGTCGTTAAATGAATCACTGCAGTTGGTAATTAGTAACAGTTGTTAAGTGAATCCGGCTTCCCCATTGTCTTTGCTTGTTAGAAGGTCGCAAAAGGGGATCGCGTGACCCCCCAAGGGGACACTGCAACTGTCATAAATATGAATCAGTTGCCAAGCATCTGAATTTTGACCACGTGTCTACGGGGATGATGCAACGGTTGTAAGTGTGAAAAATGTTCATAAGTTACTTTTTTCAGGGCTGTTGTAACTTAACAATGGTCACTAAATGAATTGTTGTAAGTCGAGGGCTACCTGTAGTTGCAACTTGTACAGCCACTCAAAATAATGGTGGAAAGAGAGATGAGAGTAGCTGTCTTAAAAATAAAATGGTACAAATTTACAAGCTCAACCTTTCCATTTGAAATTTCAGTTTAAAGTTGATTTGGGGGAACTTATTTCCAATGAAAAAGTGTTATGAAGTTGCAGGTTGTGTTGTGTACAGCTTTCTCAATCTTCCCACATCCCTCAAATGTTCCTGACTTGATTAGGGAAAGAAAAGAGAATTACATATAATGCATTGATATTCCATCTTCAAAGACCAAATTGGATGATTGGGGTTGCTGTATACTTTCTGTGTGAGGCAAACTATCATAACATCCCACCCACTGCTTTTTATAGGAATTTGTTTGGAATGAGAAAGGCAGGATATAGAAAAACTCTTAACCCATGAAACAGAAAGGTAGACTGGAAATATTTGAGAAAAATAAAAACTTATCATACGGAAGGAGATAGAGGGACAGAGTTGGAGGGCAGCAATTTCCCCATAGAAAGATGTGTTGATTCTTTTGAAAGGATGCATTAGGTGCACTTTGGCTTTAGAAAGGAGAGGTACCAAAATTGGCAGAATCCTAGACTTAGTGAAGGTTTGGGCAGAATTGTAAAAACAGTCCTCAGGTATTTCTGAATGTGGTGAAGAATTGCAGTAGAGATGGTTAAACCAGGAGGTTTGTATTTTATCCCAAATTTCTGAACAGAACCATGCTATTTATTGAGGAAATTTAGGTTCTAACTGAGCAAAGGTCATTTTTTTGTGTGGTTTTTTTTTTCTTTAAGCTGTTTCAGTTGATAGTTGATGACCAAGATTGAATGTAAAACACTGTAAACCTAATGGGATTCTGATTTAACTATTTAATTTTCTGTCCCTCTCTTTGGTTTCCTCCCCAGACAGCAAAGTTGTAACGTTACTTTCTTTCAAGCAAGTTGCATTGTTTTCTGTAGCCTCCTTCAGCTTTTTTAGTGTGTGGCAAGGTTTAAACATTGAAATTACTATAATTATGGACTGTTCAATTAGAGAGACCTCATTGCTGCTGCACCACAGATTTTTAAAGAACAAGGGAAAAATGCAAGCTGTGTATTCTTAGATATTTCTGCATTCTTTTCTCTTAGAAGTTTCCATCATAAGCCTCTTTGCTAATGGATTTATTGAATAGAATTGGCCATTTTCTTTCTTCAATGAATTTACTAGATTGAAAGACAGCTGTAGTATACAATACCAGCTCCACGGGTGTTTTTTTTTTTTGTTCTGAAAAAAAGAAAAGCTTAAATCCAAGCTTATAATTTGAATTTCAAACCAGCCTCTTCCTATTTAATTATGACAATATCTGCAAAGGACCAGCTGTGTGAATGAAATACAATATTTGCAATCTGTCAAAAGATCTATCCTGCTAGGGGTGATTTCTTGTAATACTTAGGAAGTGAGATCATCCATCTATAGTTTCCTGGATTAAATGGAGACAGATTCATCATCAGACTAACAATAATGCAATACACTTACAGTCAAGTATGATGAGTGAATCAAGATTTTATAGCTTCAACAATAAATCATGCTTTTAAAAAAATAGCTTTATGTTATGTACAAACGCATTCAGGGCCTCCCAAAGATGTAATTCAGGCAGGGATACACAATCAGAGTCCCTAAAGATGAATGCAGATTCTCCCAAAAGCTGGGGCTGGTTTGTACTTTTCAATGTGGAAGAAAATTACAGAAGGGTTGTGGCCAGCCATATTCAACTGAGTTGTAATTATGTCGAAATGAAGTCAAAAAATTGTTTTGCTGAATTTTACTTCCAACATGTCCCTTTATATTAAAACATCCCCCCCCCCCCCGCACATTCTCATACTATAGACAGACATTTCATTAACTGTGTCCCTCCCAATCTTTTGTCCTAGCCTTGGTGAACAATATTACAAGGATGCCATGGAGCAGTGCCACAATTACAACGCCCGGCTGTGTGCCGAAAGGAGTGTCCGATTACCATTCCTGGATTCGCAGACTGGGGTGGCGCAGAGTAACTGCTATATTTGGATGGAGAAGCGGCACAGGGGACCAGGTGGGGCATCAGGATGGCCTACAAAAACCTGGGCTCTACCTGGGATATCAATTCCGCGATGTCAAGTTCAGACAGCAGCTTTCCTGCCTCATTCAGCCTGAATTAGTGCTGCTGTAGATTAAAAATGCTATATTTTTAATGTTATTTATTAAATTTATATTCTGCCCATCTAGCTATCAGGCAACTCTGGGCAGCTTAATGTTTGCTGCAAAGAGAGCTGCCGGAAGTGTTCAGTACTCCAAACAGGAAGAGTTTGCCATAAAGTTTGCCTAACTTTATAAGTTTTTCACACACACACACACGCACGCACACACACACACGCATATATATATGCTTTCTCCCCAATTTTATATATAAATTGACTAACTAAGCAGACTTTGATTTCCTCTTTTTCTATTGTTGGAAGGTTTGGCGTCTGGCCAGCTCTATTCTTACCCGGCTCGACGCTGGCGGAAAAAACGCCGTTCCCATCCTCCAGAGGATCCAAGTCTTTCTTTCCCTACCATTAAACCAGGTTTGCCTTGTCTGTATTGTATAAAGTTTTTAAATTTCTATCATTACAGATGGAATCATAACAAGAGTTTTCACCTGGCCGAAGTGATCGTTCAGGCGTACATTACAGAATTTGTAATTGTCCAGGCAAATTCCGGGGTAACCTGGACAGGTAGTTGGGCTACCTTACACTACCTGAGAACTCTGTAGTTCTAAATCAGCCACAGAAAAGTACCTTTATATCCTGTTACTTGTATACGAATGGACCAACAGGACAGCCAGACGTTTAAAAAATGTCAGGTTGCAAGTAAGAATTCTGTGCAGATCCAACATTACAGGTGACAGAAGAGAGCATGTCATTCTTGTGTTAGGACCTAATAGATTTCTGCATTGGCCTGTGGTGCCTGTCAAACTTTTCTTAGGTCATTTGGCCAAGGTAATGGAAGTTTAGATTGAGAGGTCCTTGGTGCTCTCTGAGCTTGGTGGTTTTCTTGCAGACATTTCATGACCCAACTAGAGAATATCGTCAGTGCTGGGAGGGAGGGAGAGGAGGAGAGGACTATGGGGTCCTTGGTGCTCTCTGAGCTTGGTTGTTTTCTTCCAAGGAACACCAAGGACCCTTCATTTCAACCCTAAGTTACCAATATTCTCCTTTATTGGTAGTTTGGATTCTTTGTCTTAATGGCATTAAGACAATGAAATCTCTGTTTTTGGCAGACACTGAGCAGGCCCTAAAGAAAGAAGGCTTAATCTCTCAAGATGGCAGCAGTTTGGAGGCCCTCTTAAGGACAGACCCCCTTGAGAAACGCAGCTTGCCTGACCCTCGTACCGACGAAGACAGCCTCAGCGAGTTCCCCGTTGCCAATAGCCGCACCCGGAAGGTAGTGTAGAGAATGGCAGCCTGTGGTAAAATAAGACATCTTTCCTTTGAAAGATGCTCGTGTATAGAACATATTGTTCTTCTCTTTCTTTCTTTTCCTTCCTTCCTTCCTTTCCCCCTCTTTCTCTCTCTCTCTCTCTCTCTTTCTTCCCTTTCTTTTCCTTCCTCCCTCCCTCCCCTTCCCCTTCCCGCTTTCTTATCACCACCTAACTCTTGCTCCGGCCAGCAAGGAAAATTAAAAGTAAAATTAAGAAGTGTAATAATACAAAGCTGCCAAGAATAAATCATTTGTATTTTATTTATTAACCTTATATGCTACCTATCTCCCTGCCCGGCGCCTCTTGTCTCCCAGGCTGAGGGCTGTATAGCAGCCACCCTCTGGCCTCTTCCCCTTGAGAACAGTGACATGGATCTCCTATGGGGAGAGGGACTAGGAGGAACGGGCCACCCCTGCCTTCCTTGCCTGGGATCCTGTAGAGAAACCAGAGCTGGTTTTTAGATTCCTTTCCCCTTGGCTCCTGCTGACCGTTAAAATTCAGTGCAAAAAGATATATAGAGATAGAGTCCTTGGACGAGGATTCTCCTCCTGGCGGCCTTGACGTATGACCGCAGTTGGGCCCAGAGTTTCTGTCGTTAAGTGAATTTTGCCCCATTTTTCGACCTTTCTTTCCACGATGGTTAAATGAATCACTGCAGTTGTGAAGTGGCTCTCATGATTGTTAAAGTGAACCTGGCTTCCCCGTTAGCTTTACTTGTCAGGTGGTTGCAAAAGGCGATCACGTCACCCCGGGATATTGTAACCCGTCATAAATACGTTGTCAGTTGCCAAGCATCTGAACGTTGATCTCGTGACCATGGGGATGCTGCGATGGGGGTAAGTGTGAAGAACACGTCACAAGCCACTTTTCTCAGTGCTGTTACAACTTGAGGTCTACCTGTATTTGAGCCACAAGGTGAATAAGGAAAATCGAAAAAGAAATAAGAAGATATAACTCAGGACTATCAGGATTACTTGATGATTTCTGGATTCTTGGTTATTGTTTTGAATGACTAAAATCAATCGGGTGGTTGTTTAAAACTTTTTAAAATGGCTCCACTTTTAGAAGAACTGAAAATGGAACTTAAAAAGTACAAAGAAGATGCACAAGAAGGGAGAGGTTCTTTTGGCTTCGTATTTCAGTTTTTAGAAATGGAGATTTGGAATTATGAGAAACAACAAGAAATGCCTGCAGAACAAGAAGATTGCGACAAAGAAGAAGCCATCTTTAATGAACAAGTAATCTTAGATGGGGGGAAAAAGGAAAGGGGAGAAAGAGAATGGAAAGTTTAAGATTGGGAAAAACAACAAAAAGATAGAATGAAAAATAAGTATAAAATCAGAAAGCAACAGAAGAGGGAAATGCAGAAGAGAGAATTAGAACTAGAGAGACAAGGGGGTAAAAAGGGGAGGGAGAAGATGAGAGGGAAGAAAGAAAGGAAAAGAAGTTATAAAGGACAGAAGCAAAATATAGAGAAACAGGGTCTATTTAGAGATAATGGGTGAAAACTTAATGGAAAAAGGGATTTTGCAAAAGTACATAAGATAGTATGGTTATATTAGAAGCAGAAATAATTTTAGAAAATATGAAACAATATATGATTAAAATGTCTGATAAAATAGCTATCATAATTCAGTGGAATGCTTGTCAATAAATAAGTGTAACAAAAGGTATATTTAATGATTTATAAAACACGTGAAGAGAAATAAGGGAAAAATTAATTATGGAGATTATATGTGTTTTTAAGGAAGTATGATATTTAATTGAAAAGGGTTAAAGATGTTATGGTTTTAATGATTATTAATGATAGAACTGAACTGGAATGGAATGAGGGTTTATAATTACATATATTTACAATCTTTCTTTTTTTTTTAAAGAATATAGTGTGTATTATAAGAATGTGCCATGCAGAATTCAATTGGAAGTTATGTATTATGTATTATATTGAAGGTCATAAACTTAAGGTATATACTGAAGTTTAAATAAGAGTTGAATGGATGTAATTAGAAGATATAAAGGTGTCATACTCCAATTAGTAACTACAGGAGAAAATTTGTTTAATGAGAAAAGGTAATATGAAATTGAAACAGAACAGGCAAAAGTATAAATATAATGATTTGAATTGAGATAATCAAAATAAAATTGAGAAAATTAAAAGAGGGGAAAACTATATAGAAAATGTAAAATAGTATAAGATATGGAATAGAATACAAAAAGGAGCATGAAATTGAGTTTTGTGTCTGTATAAAGAAGTTCAACCCGGGACCATGCTATTTTCAAAAAAGATGTTTTACTTGTATTTTGTGTGTGAAAACTCAAATAAAACTTTATTTAAAGGGGGGGGGAATCATGTGACCCCAGGACACTGCAACCGTCATAAATATGGTTCATATTGTCAAGCCTCTAAACATAAATCACGTGACCATGGGGATGCTGGAAAGGTCTTATCTGAAAAATGGCCACGAGTCGCTTTTTTCAGTGAACGGTGACTAAAGAAACTGTTGTAAGTCTAGGACTACCCGTATCTGCTTTTGGATTCAGAACCTGCATGGAAAATGGTCCCTGACTGAGCAAGGATATTGTTGCTCTTAGCGTTTGTCCTGCAGAGCTGCTTGGAAACTGCGCTTACCTGGTTCTTAACAACGAAGCTATCAGTGCACTAACGAGACGAGAGGGGGGGTTCTTATCAGCCAGCCTGTCACAGAACCCGACACCCGCAGAGTTGTGATTTAACGGGAATGTTCCTTTGGATGAGCCAAACGTCCGTTTCTCACAGCTTTTTGCATCCTTTTCTTTTTCTTCCAGCGAATCCTGGAACCCGATGACTTCTTGGATGACCTGGATGATGAAGACTACGAGGAAGACACCCCAAAACGACGAGGCAAAGGAAAGGCCAAGGTAGGGGGTAACATTTCAACTTCTGTGGGCTCACTGAATTTTACATAGGCTTCTTTAATGCAGAGTAAGGAGGGCCTCTGAACATTTTGGGCAAAGAATAGAATAGAATAGAGTTGGACGGGACCTCCAGCCCCTTGGAGAACCTATAGCATCTCAGACAAGTGATTGTCCAGTCGCTTCTTAAAAACCTTCAGTGGTGAAGCATCCACAACTTCTGGTGGCAAGCTGTTCCACTGCTTAATTGTCCTGACTGTCAGGAAGTTTCTCTTTAATTCTGAGTTGTTCTCTCCTTGATCAGTTTCCAAAAATTCTTTCTTATCCTGTCCTCTGGTGCTTTGGCAAATAAGTTGACCCCCTCTTCTTCGTGGCAACCCCTCAAATCCTGAAATACTACTATCATGTCCCCCCTAGTCCTTCTTTTCTCCAGAGTGACCAAACCCAAATCCTGCAGCCACTCTTCATATATTTTAATCTGCCTTTGATCATCTTAGTTACTCTTCTCTGAACTTTTTCCAAAGTCTCGACGTCTTTTTTGTAGTATGGTGACCAAAATTGGTTTGCAGTATTCCAGATGTGATCTTACTAGGGTTTTAGGAGATACCTAGTGTCCCAAAGATTCTGAGAAGGCAGGTTTTTTTAGCAGAAGCCATTAGCTTGGTACAGGTGTTACTCTGAGCATATAAAAATCAAATTCTGAGAATCTTGGTTAATCCAAATTATTGTTACCTGCCATCTGAAAAAGATCTTAGAGTGGTTCAGAGAAATAAATAAATGCTCATTTTAAGATTGTTACAAACATCTTTCACTGGGTGGCAGCCTTGGTCTACATATTTTCTTAGTGTGATTAGCAGAACTAACCACCAACACGCAAGTAGTCCTCGCTTAATGCTAATTGGGACTGGCAACTCTGCCCTAAGTAAAGGAAAGGAAAGGAAAGGAAAGGAACGGACCACAAATCAGATTCAGTACAATTCAGTGGAATACGGTTCCATCTTGGATTGTACTTTTTCCTCCAAACGCAGAGAGAAAGCATACTCTTCACCTGCCTTCAATTTTTTTTTAAATTTCCTTATAGGGTAAAGGAGTTGGGAGCGCTCGGAAAAAGCTGGATGCTGCCATTTTGGAAGACAGGGACAAACCTTATGCATGTGACAGTGAGTACAAGCCAGTTTATAGTAAACAGCTTCTTGATTTTACTGGTGTATAAACCAGGAATAGCTCCCGGTGTTAGGATGGGATCGCATGCGATTGCTCTGCTTGGGGTCTCTTGGGAAGATGTGCCACAGGCTGGCTACTCGTACCTCCTTTTACTTGGCCCCCCGTTAATCGTGCTCTGGGCTGAGAGCTGTTTGGGGTGAGCTGAAAACACATCATTTATCACACAATGTGAAGGGGAGTAACAGTTATTTATCCAACTTCAAAAAAAAAATGGCAATTTTGCCTGATGAAGATTTTTTTTCAGTTTTGCCCGACGAGGAGTTAAGTGAGAACGCAGAGACATGCAGCGTTGGCCACTTCTCTGCTGCCTAAAACTGGCTTCCTTAAGAGAGCATCTGGGGAACAGATTCACTTGGCATTCTGAGCGGGTGGGTGGGGTCTTCGCTGTGCCTCCCACCAGTGGGATTCTGGGAAAAGTTCTAACCTATTTCTTCTGGCAGATCCCGGGATTGGATTTCATGCACGCACACACGCACGCAGCAAAGGGAAGAGAAGCTGTCTTACTCTGGGCTTCTTTTTGGTGTTTGTTGCTAGTCTTGTTTGTATCTCGTTGCACCTCACATGCAGACCCCAGAGTTACGATAGACAGTGTCTCCTTTGGCTCCACATTTCACAACTGTTTGATCTTTGGCCTGTTCCCTGCACACCGATTTGCAAAAAGAAAAAGAAAAAAAAAAACAAGGCCCATGAAACCTTGGTGATTCATGGAAAAATTGGGAGTGAAAGGCGATTGGCAAGACCTTTCCAAAGGGCAAATCCTGAGTTCCTGAAATTCCTTTTCTTTCTCTCCTCCTTTACTCTCCTGTAAGAATTTTATACTGCCCCTCTTGATTTGAAATAACACCAGTGACTTTTTATTTTTTCTCTCCTCCTTTTTAATCGCTCTGTATAGCTGACTTGTGTGCATGTTATGTGCGTGACCTTACAGACTGCCTTCACCTTTCTCTCATTCTCTTTCTGTGTTTCAGATAGTTACAAACAAAAGCATACCTCGAAACCTCCTGACCGAGGTATTCCATTCTTTCTGTCTTGCTGTTTAATTTCCTCCTGACCTTGTTCTTCTGAAATGTTCGTTTTTAAAAAAACTCTTTTCCAGCCCCCCCACCCCCCCCTTTTTTTCTTTAAAAAAACAATCTTGGGTCTTCTCCTGCAGAGTGCCAAAAAAATCCCTCCCTTCCGACGATACCTGCTTTGGTTTTATGTGTGTGACATATTGAGGTGGGGGTGGATGGGTTTAGGAAACATGCATTTGTGCATGAATTGTGCGTTTGAGAAAGATACAAATTCTTTTGAAGTGTGGTGGTGAATGTTGAATCGAGAATTCGACATTTCCGTCTAGAGGAGGACGGATTTGAGAGAGAGTCAAGCTTTGCAAAGTTGAGGCCAAAGGGGGGTGGGGAAATGGTTTCTGGGGAATTCTGGGAGTTGAAGTTCACAGGTCTTGAGAAACGCTGTGGTGGAGCACAAACTGGCAGTGGCAAACCCCCAACGTCATTCTGACCAGCTGCATTTCCAGATCTGCTCTGCCAGATGTTGGAAGCGGCAAGAGCTTGCGTTTACTTTCATTGTTGCTAGAATCTGTAAATCCTGTTCGATATACCAATTATCTTAATTGGCATTAAGAGAGAAGATTGTTGTTTCTTCCAGCCTGCTGGGCCCATGCCCCATGGAATGGTGGGGTGGGGTGGGGGGGAGCACCTGAGTTGGGACTTTGCCTTCTCCAGCTGAGAAGATTTGTTAGCACAGGAACAGGGCAAAAGGTCTCCAGGTTTTGTAAATTCTGTTAATAATAGCCCAAAGCCTGAGTCTTCGGTCTTCATTCCCTTCATTAGGTGACCTCTGAGCTATTTGCTGGACCGTACTTTTCTCTCTCAGCAGCCTAGGTGATCCTAGATAATCTGTTGGATTCTCCCGGGGCTCTCAGCAAAAATGGAGGGGCTCAATTCTGGCAGGCTGTTGGGAATACAGGTAGTCCTCAACCTACGACTATAATTGAGCCCCAAATTTATGTTGCCGAGTGAGTTTCCCCCCATTTTACGTCTTTTCTCGCCACAGCTGTTAACAGTTAAGTTAATAACCAGTGAATCTGGCTCCCCCATTGGTACTTTGCTTGACAGAAGGTGGCCAAAGGGGATCACGTGACCCTAGGGCACTGCAACCGCCATAAATACGAAACCAGTTACCAAGCGTCCAAATTTTGATCAGGTGACTGTGGGGATTCTGTAAGGATTGTCAGTGTGAAAAACGGCCGTAAGTCACCTTCTCCAGTGCCGTTGTAACTTCGAACAGTCCCTAGATGAACTGTTGTAAGTCGAGGGCTACCTGTATAACTAGTCCTGCCGATTTCCTCCCGGAGAAAGACAGTTCTAAGCCTGAATTGGTTGCTGACTGTAGTAGCTGCATAGAGGAGGGCCCGCTTAGCTCAGGTTCCTTACATAATCAGCTGGATTTACACAATCCGTAAGAGAGCTGTGATTTTTTTTCTTCTTGGCAAATTAGATTTCCAGTTGCTGGACAAACACACATACCCACACGCACACATTCATGTGTGTGCGCATACATCATCCATACCGAAACATCCCCAAGTTGTGAGACCTACATAGCTCAAAGGATTTGGAAAGGATTTGTTCCTTTTTATCCACCACCTCCCTTCCACCGGCAGCTCTACTGCTTCCTTCTAAATATGGTCTGTTTTCTTGTTTCTGGCCTGAGCTGTTTCCAGATTTAGGACGTATTGTTTGGTGGATTAATTTGAGCCACGGAGAAGGTGATGGATTACTTGTTCTGCTTCCCTGGCCCCTGAATATGTTCCAGGCACATTCTAAAGCTAGTTCTATCAGGTCTTCCTTCCTTCCAATATTTTTCAGAGAAAGGCAGTAAGCAATGAGGAAGGTACATTTCTGTCAAGGGAAGAAAAGAACAGCTAAAATGTAGCCCGGGCCTCTTTGCTGTAGATGGTCTCCAAACTTGGCAAGTCCACTAACACTTGTGGAGTTCAACTCCCAGAATTCCCCAGCCAGCATGGCTGCCTGGGAGTTGTAATCCGCAAGAGTTAAAATTGCCAAATTTGGGGAGCCCTGCTCTAGATAGTTGTGGACTTACTGATGTTGCTAACTAACTTGGATGGCCTTGATGGTGGATCCTGAGAGCTGTAATTCAGCACTATGGGGCAGGCATATTCCTAATCTCTTAATCCCAGAATTCCATGTTTCCACTAACGCCCATCTTCCCTTTTATAATCAGAGTCAAAGAGCGGTTATATTGTATGCCATGCTTTTTTCTTACCTGAAGAGTCCATGCTGGGTACAGAAGAGTGGATTTTTTCCCCCTGTCGCTGGCATGGAAATCTCAGTTAACGCTAAAATGCATGTATAGGTTTTGCAAGCTAATTTACTAGGCTGGGCTTAAACTGACAGAAATGATGTAAATTAGAAAGCACAAGGCTGCACAGAAGTACAGGGGGTGGCTTCGTGTTCCAAGCACCACATGAGCCCAAATTTGGCACGAGGAAGAGAACAAAAAATAGAATCTGGGTAAGTTTTTTTAAAAAACGGTGCAAGTCTTTTAATTATGAGAAGTCCAACAGGGATGTAGGCTTAATTATAGTAAAGTGTAGAATGGGGATATTTATGCAAAAAGAACTTACAGGGAAGGCTGGATTTGGGAAGGGAGGTGGCAAAATCGGGGTCATACCTGGGATTTGGGAGGAACTGCGTAAAAGGTGGAGTCTTGAGTAAACATGATTTTTTTTTGTTCAAGACACGTTATCCTGCACATGTGGAAGGGCAGAAAAACGTCTTTGCTGTCCATTGAATATCCTTAACCTTTGCTTTTTGGACGTCAGATAACATCTGTAGAATTTCAGTCCTCTGTTTCATGAGAACCGGAGGATTGAATTTCATCATCCGTTTTGTCTGCATGCACTTTATGGATTGTTTGCCGTGCTGGGTTGGGGTATGCAGTGTCGGCCATTCCATTCCGGTGACAAATAACCATTTTGCTTGCGGCCCTGAATGAGTTGCCTTGGGATTTCGCCAAGTCCCCTAGAAGAAGGTTACAGGCAGAACGTGGGTGTAGCAGCTGAAGGAATCTGGTTCTGCTCTGTGGGAAGAGAGAATACCTCCCGCCCTGCGACCAGCTCTGTGCCCTCTCCTTCCACTTCTGTGCAAGTAGTCCTCAACTTACAACCATAACTGAGCCTGGAAGTACAGTCCCGCTAAGTCATTGCAGCCGTCATTTGAAGCATCAGGTGACTGGATTCAAAGTGATGATCCTTTGTAACAACAGTCATTAAGCAAATGCAGCAGTCGTTAAGTGAATCAGTTTTCCCCAATGGGCTGGAAACCAGAAGAAAACGCTGAAAACCAGCAAAAAAAAAAAATGTCACCATTGCAGGATGCTGCAAAAGTGGGCTGGTTGCCAAGGGCCCAAAATATAATCACATGACTTCAGGTTGGAGTGTGTGCAGCTGCCATAACTCCAAAAACAGGTCATAAGTAGCTCTGGGGAGGCCTCTCATAACTTTGAACCGTCATTAAGTGACTGGTTAGAAATTGAGGACTACCTGTTTGAGGAAGCAGGCAAAGTGCTTTGGGGTGGCTTTTGAGTGAGGACTAGCCCACCGGTGGGTTTTACTGAGGAGGGGTGTGGGAGGGGGCTCCTTTACAGCCGGCGTGGCTCTCAGCGCTTCCTTCTGGTTCTTTCCTGTTCAGTCTGCGGGAAGCGCTACAAGAACCGTCCCGGCCTGAGCTACCACTACGCTCACTGTCACCTGGCGGAAGAAGAAGGGGAGGACAAGGAGGACTCTCAGCCCCCCACGCCCGTCTCACAGAGATCCGAGGAGCAGAAAAGTAAGTGGCGGGGGGGGGGGCTTCTGCCCCTCCCTTTGACTTGTTTTGAGTCGGGGGTGGGGTGAGTCCCAGGGCCAGTTTTCTCTGCTGCCGTTCAGCCTGATCCCCGAGAATCAAGGCAGAACCTTTGTTTGGCCCCGCTGGTCCCTGCATAATGGAGGTCATGGAACAGTCTTGCTGTCAGGTCGCATTTGTCCACCTTGGCATTCATCCCATCCACCCTCTCCTTCCCCAACTCCTCACTGGGTCTCTTGCTTTGAATCACCTGCAGTGGCCGGAGCCTGAAAGAGCTCCAGCTCTGTTGCCCAACTACGCTGACCAATGGGAACCTTCACGAGTGGGGGGGGGGGGGGGGGTCCTTCCTCGGCCAGTTCCCCCGCCCTTCCATTTTCAGAGAAGATCATGGTGCCTGAGGCGCCCCTCCAACAATGAGAATTGACAGGCTACCACTTACCAACCGCGGTTAGAAATGGGCTCTGCTACCATGGTTTTGAAACCTAAGTGGTGGCAGGAGGCAACCACACCAAAGTGACCCTCTGAGGTTAGTTGGGGGGAGGGGGTGAGAAATAACTTGGCAATGAGTATATGTGTTAGCAAACTTGCTGGGCCCAAGTGATGCTTCTGATCTGTCCGTTTTGCTGCCCAAAAGTTTTCTGTGCAGGAATTTACCATTTTGGAGTGTATGTGCGTCTCGGGGTTTTAGCTGGGCTGCTAAACAGGACAAGCCTCTGCTGTGCTTTGAAAGACAAACCCCTTCCTCCCCCCTCCCATAGCCAAGAAGGGTCCCGATGGTTTGGCCCTGCCCAACAATTACTGCGACTTTTGTCTGGGAGACTCGAAGATCAACAAGAAGACAGGGCAACCTGAAGAGCTGGTTTCGTGCTCGGACTGTGGGCGATCAGGTAGGCGATCTGATGGGAACCCTCTCCCCCCCCCCCCTTGGGTATACCCTTGAGAAAAGGACTCTTGCCTTAGCTGTCCACCTGCCAGGTAGCTCACCCGCCTTTCCTAGGGCAAGGTGGGTACGTCTTGAGGCCGTTTCTCTCCCTCTCTTGCCTCTTTAGGGCACCCATCTTGCTTGCAGTTCACCCCAGTCATGATGGCTGCCGTGAAGACCTACCGCTGGCAGTGTATTGAATGCAAGTGCTGTAACATCTGCGGCACCTCGGAGAACGACGTGAGTGTGCTTTCCCCCGCTCTCCCTTCCTGCCCCGAAAGGCTGGTCTGCTTCAGATTGGAAGGACTCTCCTTAGTTCTGCCTCCTTCTTCCTTTTGGGGACAACCCCCTCCCCGCTCCCTCTCCTTCAGACTTGACCTCTCCCCCTGCCCACCTCTGATCCTGGATCCTTTGAAGCCTGCTTCTTGAGGTGGATCCTCTTAGAAACCAAGATTAGACCTGAGTTTGAATCACAAAACCTGGATTATATCGTTTGCACCGTTTCAAAATGTGTGTCCTGAATGGGGGTGGGTGTTCACACAGCCTCCTCTAATTGTTGAGAACTCATTTTGGGGAGGGGGTTTTGTTGTACGTTGAATCATAAATTGAGTGGCTAGATTCACGCTGCATCATGCTGGGCTGCTAAAAACGAACCCAGCTCAGGATCTTGGGGGAGTGCAGCTGTGTAATTTGCTGCTAGGTGAAGAATTGTGCTGTGAATTTGGCCAGGGTCTTAGTATATCAGCTACTTGGAGCTTTTTGATTGTGGGGTGGGGACTCAAAACAGGTACTTCCAAACTCACCTGGCCTGACCATTCTGGAGAGCCTTTCAAATATGGAGTCTTTTGCATGATGGGAAATGTCACATTTTTGGGATTCATAAAAAGAAAGGGGAGTAAAGTCCTCTAGATGCTGTTTTCTCCAGTCCAAAAGGAGGGGGAGTTAAGCCGTATTCTTCATTGCTTCTCCCTCCCCCTCTTCTTCAGGACCAGCTGCTGTTCTGTGACGATTGTGACCGTGGTTATCACATGTACTGCCTCACCCCACCTATGTCAGAACCCCCAGAAGGTGAGTTCTGTTCCGTTCCCCTTCTTGTGCTCCCCCACCTTTCACCTGGGCAAGATTTTGGAGTTGTGAAGGGCTGGGCAGCCCAGAATTGTTGGGCAGCCTCCTGCCTTCTTCCTTTTGATCTTGCTTCCTCCCTTTCCCTTGGCTGCCCTGAAATTGGTGGTCCAGCACATCAGGAAGACCCCAGGATATGGGCCACTACTGTGGCTCATTCCCTTTTTAAAACCAAAATGCGGAAGTTACCTCGCAGGTTAGAAACCTGTTCCATGAAGGGTCTCCCTACCTGTGATGCTCCAAAATGAAATGACCAGCACCCGAATGTTATGTAACAAATAGCATTTTGAAACCCTAAATCTTGGTTTAGACTCCAACTTACAAGATTTTTGGCCTTCTGTCGTGAAACCTCATGAGGCTTCAAGCTGCCCAGGGTCATCCTATTGGAGGAATGGCAGCGTATAGATGAACATAGAATGAAAGCAGGGGAGGGAGTGTTGGGGTTACCTGGCAGCAGGTGCAGACGGCTGAGGAGAGCGAGGACTCAGGTGAGGGGCCAGGACCATTGGGGAGTATTCGCCTTCAGAGAATATGGGGGCTGGCAGCAGCAATGAGGAGGTTCCCGAGGAGCCTGTGCCAAGTGCGCGTGCGTGATCGTAGGAGAGAGCAGTTAGAGCAGCACAGGCGACTCGGGCGTAAGGCTTCAAGGTAATGGCCCCTCCCTCAAGAGGATAAAAGCCAGGTTTGGAAAAGCGTTCTTTGCAGACAGCAAAGCAGCTGAAGCTCTGAAGCTCAACTGGTGGACATCTTAATTTGTGTTTGGAGAATCTCATAAATTAGTTCTTATCTCTTGAGTTTTTGGCATCATTGACAAACAACCAGGCAAGGCTCTTTCTTGTCGGAGCTAATTAATGGAAAGCAGCCTTCAGGACAGAATTGTTATTAAACCTTAAAGGGGGTGGGGTTGCTGCCTTTGTCTGTGTTTGCTATTTGGAAACCCGGTTGGGTCAGAACAGGGAGGGAGGAATTTTAAAAAGGAAGAAAAGAAGGAATTGAAAAAGGGAAGGAAGGAGAAGGAAGTAAGTTCAAAATTAGCATATATGTATGTGCGAATACACACGCATCCCAGGCTGCCATCTTTTTAAAAATGCCAATCCTTCCTTTTATCATGACGAGGCAAAATGGTGGCTTGTTCCCAGAGCGAGAGCTGACTCAGGGGTTTGGGAGGATCCTTGCAGCTCGTGTTAATTTCAAACGGTGCGTTCATTTTTACATCACTTGACAAGGGAACCGCGAGTCACCCTCAGGGCCCTGACGGCTCCAGTTAAATTAGAGATGCGGAGAAAGTCTCCCTCGCTCTGTGTCTCCACTCCAGTTGCAACTCGTCTTCGGACAAGGAGGAGGTGACTCACAGAACCATCCTGGCTCCATTGCACGGGCCCACAGGATGTGAGCCAATGCATCGCCCCGTTTAGGAGTTCCTGGAATTAATCTTTGCACCTCCCGTTAAACATTAGTTGGGGGAGGTAACGACCTCTGCCCGAGAATTTGACACATCGATGCCAACCGGGCAGTAATGATTTGCTCCTCTCCAGAGAGTCCCAAGCCAGCTGACGTTGGATCGCTGGCCCCTATTTCCTGACAGCGAGCACAATTAATCCCTGGAAGAGCTTCCCTCTTGGAATTGTGGGCGCTCCATCCCCGGAGTTTTTCAAGAAGAGACTGGGTTTGTCTGGGATGGTGCCAGGACTCCTGTCTGGGGTAGCGGGTTGGACTAGAAGACCTCCGAGGTCCCTTCCAGGCCTGTGACTCTATGATTTACCACCCATAAACTTCCCCTCTGATCTGAGAATCCTAAAAAGGATGGGAAGAAGCAAAGAAAGGGACTGAGTCACGGTCAGAGGTAGTCCTTGACTTACAACCGTTCGTTCAGTGCGCCACTCAAAGTGAACAACGGCACTGAAAATTCACGCGACCGTTGCAACACCCCCATGGTCACATGCTTTATATTCGAACGCTTGACAACTGACTCACATTTATGGCGGTCACAGTGTCCCGGGGGGGTCACGTGCTCCTCTTTTGGGACCTTCTGACAAACAAAAAGTCCATGGGGGGAAGCCAGATTCACTTAAGAACCACGCGACTTAACGCCTGCAGAGATTCGTTTAACAACCCTGGCAAGGAAGGGTGGCCAAACGGGGCCAAACCCGCTTGACGGGTTTCTTAGCAGAAATTTTGGGCTCAGTTACGGCCGTCAGTCAAAAGGACAGCAGTTCTTGCTATCAATGGCTTGAATAACGAAAATGCTTTCCTTCCCGCAGGGAGCTGGAGCTGCCACCTCTGCCTGGATTTGCTGAAGGAGAAAGCCTCGATCTTCCAGAACCAGAACGCCTCCTGATTGCTTTTTCAGTCGTGGAAGAGAACCTTCCCTTGTCCAGTCTTTCTCTGGGGGTTTTAATCTTCCTCCTGCTGCCGCCTCCCACTTTGGGTCAGTGTCTCCCGTATTGGTTGGATCACACATCCCGCACGCACACCACGCAGACACACACACACACACACACCCCGCTGCCTCACTGTCTCTCCTTCTGTCATTCCTCCTGCCTCCTCCCTGGCAAGTTGGGGCTTAAAATCCCTTGCCCTTAACTTTCACCTAAGTATTTTGGGACCCTTTTCTCAATAATAATAATAATCCAGCATCTACGATGGGCTGAGGAGCTCCCTGAATGCTCCTCTTTTCCTCACTAACAAGGTTTTGGACTGACACCCCAGCTTAAGGGCTCTGTGTGAGCGAGACGGGAAGCAAGCAAGCAAGAAAGACAACCTATTGAATGGTTTTTACTAATTTTTTCCATCCGCTTCCCTCTCTTCAGCCCCACTGCAGTGGTCTGGGCATACCATGACTTCAAATCTTCTAAACTCCACTTGTTTTCCTTCGTCCCTGTTAGGCACCTTTATCTCAGTCCCTAAGATGGTTCAAAAGTGGCACCACAGTAGCCTTTGAGAGGATCGTGGGTGGCACGGAAACCCAAATCAGAGGTATCCTCCAGGCTTGGCACAAGCAAGCACGACGGCAAAGTAACTCCCTTTGCCCCATTCAAAACGATCATCTCAGACTTTGCCAAATCGAGGCCGTGTCTTGGATGACTTAGGAAAATGTTGCTCGGTTTAGATCCGGGGAAGAGAGTGTATCCATCACTTTCTCCTCTTCAGTTACCGAATTCCTAAAGTGTGGGGCTTGGGTACCAATCCCACATGCATCGGTCCATGGGACGGTGGACTTCAAGATGCTTTCTTCCTCGAGAGGCCCATATGTGTGTGTCAGTGTGCGTGTGAGCATTTAAAGCTCCATCAGGCTTTTTAACACACTGGTATTTATCTCTCCCTTCATTCGGGGAGTCTGCCGGGATGTATAAGTTGTATGGAAGACTTCGGGGGGGTGGTTGTTTTCGGGAAAGAAACTCAGGGTTGTCTAGTGTTAGGCAACTTTTGAGTGGATGCTGACCCTAAAGCAAGGGTGCCCAATCTTGGCAATTTTAAGACCTGTGGACTTCAACTCCCAGAATTCTCAGCCAGAAGTCCACGAGTTTTAGCTAGCTGGGGAATTCTGGGAATTGGAAGTCCTCAAGTCTTGGTTGGCTGGGGAACTGTGGGAATTGAAGTCCACAAGTCTTAAACGTTGTCGAAGTTGGACACCCCTGCCCTAAGGCTTTGTACTTATTCAAATAAGCTGCTTTAAAATCTACTTTGAGTCTCCATCACACCAGAGGCAGGGCCTAGAGTGAGCCATGCCCCTTCCACATGCTATTTCTTCCAACTCTACTGCTTCCTAGTCCGATGGGATTCGGGTATTGAACTTCTCTTACAGGAACAAACCCACTTTTTCTTTCCATTTTTCCCCCTCCCTCCCTCCCTCCTTGGCCTCAATTTGTGGATTTGGTCTTGCTAACACCTGATGCTTTTTTAAAAACAAACAAACAAAAAACCTTGAATCCTTTTCCTCCCTCCCCTCCAGTGGCAAGGTTTTCTGCAAGATCCCGCTTGCAGAAGGAGAGGCCTTTTTCTGGAATAGGGTTTTTGTGTAATATTCTACTTGTAATGTGCCTGATTTTTCTAAGATTGTCTTTAAAACCTACCTCCGACATTCCCTTTCACACGCATACTTCCGCGTCTTCTCCAAAGGCTTCTCTTAATCCATCTTTGCCGAAAGCGAGGGGAGACTCGGGACTGCCAAAGCAAATGGGATCCTCTCTCTCTCTCTCCCTCCCTCCCTCTCCCTCTCTCTCTCCCTTCTCTCTCTCTCTCTCTCTCCCTCTCTCTCTCTGGGGTCTACTCCACACACAAGTGCTGGAATTTGTTGGTGCAAGGCCTTCGCAAAGGCCTCTGGCGTCTTTCTCCTTGACTCTCCCTTCCCTGCTTGGCAGGAGGGGTCCGCTTTCTTGACTCGGTGCCTCGCTTTCTGCTGTGCTTCCAAGATGATGGGCTGTGGGGCCCGGCGTGCTGGAGGACACCCGATAGTGGAAACACTGGGAAATGTCCTAGTGGGATATTTGGGGCCCGTGGAGAGCCAGTGACTGCTGGAAGCTTTGTTCCAGTCATCTTCACTGCCCACTCAGTCCTTCAAGAGGGCTTGAAACTTGAAGACTAAAAGATATTCCCTTATGGTCTTGGGAACTCAGTAAGTCTCCAAGTTATGTGTAGAGAAGAGAGAACTATTTGTGCACTTACTTGGCTCTGGATTCCCTTTTAGCTGTAGTTTTTTTCTTTCTTTTTTTTTTTAATCATTCTTTTCTCTCTCCATTACCCCAGGGAGATGTGGGGGCTGGCTGTCAGGCCCTTGTGCACCAAACAAACCAAGAAAGTTGTAGAAATGTTCCCTTGGGGTGGGATGTGGGGATTTACATGTCTTCATCCCACAGGCCAGGTTGTTAGGTCCTCATTCGAAACATCACACCTGTGTCTTAAAAAAAAAAAAAGCTACCCAAATAAAAAAACCAAAATGGCTTCTTGGAACCAGTTTTATGGTAGCCTGGCTCTTTGGGCTAGGGGGATAATGTGTGAATCTGTTCAGTGCTGCAACATTGTAGGGTTTTCATGCTCAGGTTAGTTTTGTCGGTTTGCAGGGGGTGGGAGGTAGGACGGGCTGTAATACCTCATTTTTTCTTCTCTCTCTCTCTCTCACTCTCTCGCGACGGCCACAAAATAGTTGTGCAGCTTCGTACCTCCTCTGCACTGTGCCCTGATTCCCCACTAGTAGCTGTTCTCCGTTGAGTTGGTCGCTTGGTTTTTATCCTTCCTTCCCGAGTAATTGATCTGTGCGCCCTCCGATTGCATTGGTTTGGAATTTGGGCTTTCTTTCAATAAGCAAATAAATATGGAGGCTTTCCATACCTTCCCACTCCATCTTTTATTATTGCAGTAGAAGCTGAACTATATTTTGGCAACCTCTCTTCCCCCCCAATTTTATTTTAAGGCTGTAATAAGCATTAGCTAATAAATACTGCTTTTATTTACTCCTGTGGTGTCGGTCCAACAATTGGGTGTGGGTTTTAATTCTTTTCTAAGCGGTACGGTTGAGCCACATGGCAGCATTCTTGTCTCTCAAGTGCAGTCTCTTCAAAGCCAGGTTGCCTTTCCTCACAAGGGACTAGACGATTATTGTTTTTTGTCCAGTCTAGTTTTTTAAAGCTGGCCAAGCCAGACAGATCCTCCCCAGCCAGGCTGGATCTCGAAGAGGGTATCGCCAAGACAGCGTAGGGGGGTGGTAAGAATAATATTTAGGAGATGCATTATTCCAATATTCATTGCAAAATCTTGGGCAGTTTGATATTTTCACTTTTTAAAACGTTACAGGTAATCCTCGACTTATGACCACAATCGAGGTCAAAAATTTCTGTTAAGTGAGACATTTGTTAAGTGAGTTTTGCCCAGTTTTATGGCTTTTCTTAACCCGGTTGGTTAAGTGAAGCTGGCTTCCCCTTTAACTGCTTGTCATAAGGTCGCAAAAGGTGCTCACATGACTGGGGTTCGTTCCGAATTCTAAAACCATATTTTACTGTGAATGAGTCCCAACTATGGTTATAAGTCAAGAAACGCCAGTATAACTCTGAAATGTCACTAAATGAATGGTTGTATGTTGAGGACTACTTGCATATTAACACATCTTAGACCTGGGACTTAGTCCGGTCTTTGGCTTCAAAATATCAGAGAGGCATGACTACAATTTTCATCAATTATTCATTTATTTGGTTGATTTTTTTTAAAATCTGAAAATACCACTTCCAGCCCAAAGGCAAAAAAAAAGAAAAGAAAAACCCAATTAAAGATGTCTAATAAACTTGCAATAATTTCCGATTCCTCGCTTTCCCCATCTTAGCAAATTTCACCATCCAGGGTTCTTCTCCCTTGGTCCAATTTCTGGAGCAAAACTGGTTCTTGGCTCTGAACGGTAAGGGACTGTCGCTCCGGCGTTATTCTGGAATATTGAAAAACAAGCAGAAATCGCCAGCAGCACTTTAAGTTGGATGGACTTCAATTCGGAGAGCCAGTTTGGTCTAATGGCTAAGGCACCATGCTAGAAAGCAGGAGACCATAAGTTCTAATCCTGCCTTAGGCTTGAAAGCTGGCTGGGTGACTTTGGGCCAATCACCTGGAGATTGTGAGTTCTAGTCCCGCCTTAGGCATGAAAGCCAACTGGGTGACTGGGGCCAGCTATGTTGTCCTAGCCCAACCCACCTCACAGGGTGGTGGTGGTTGGGAAAATAGGAGGAAGAAGCTGTGTTGGACGTGTTCGCTGAGTTATTCATAAAAATAATAAAGCGGGATACAAACAAGACATTAAATAACTCCCAGAATTCTCCAACCAGGGATTCTGGGAGTTGAAGTCCAAGTGGTCAAGATTAAGAAACCCTGGACTCCCCATTCCTGGTCTAGCGTCGACTACCCCATTGCACCAGCCTGGCTGAGCGGGCAGAACTGCCCAGAATCAGCCAGTGAGCTTCTGTGGCTCATAGGAGGACTCGAACCTGGACCCCAGTCAAACACCTTCCCCCACCGAGCCCTATCGGCGTTATCGCACTCGCTTTTCCGAGCGTGCAAGAAACTCACCTCCCTTCCACTTCATCTATAGTATCAGGAAGCGGCACGTTGAGGGTCTCGGGCAGGAAGACGGCGGCAATGCCAGAGAGGATGGGGGCCGTCCCGTAGATGAGCGACGGAAGATAGGAGCAATGTTCACCCGTCATTTTGATCATGGGCGCCACAATGCCACCCACACGGGCCAGGGTGCTTCCGAGCCCCATCCCGGTTTGTCTGCAACGGTAAGAAACCGCCTTTAAAAGGACACAAAACCACGAGCCGATGAAAGGAAAAATGAAGGCCTGAATTCCACTCCGAACCTGCCTTTTAGGAATGGCGCGTTTTGATCTTGGCTTGCTGTGGGTCTCCCGCTTCTGACTGTCCCAGCATCCCCACGGTTATGTGATCAAAGTTCAGGTAGATGTAGTCCTCGACTTAACCAGAGTTGAGCTCAAATGTTACATTAAGCAAGACATTGCTTAAGTTTTGCCCCATTTAATGACCTTTCTTGTCACGTTTGTTAACGGAATCACTGCAGTTGTAAAATTAATAACATGGTTGTGAAGTGAATGTGGCTTCCCCATTGCTTGCTAGGTCGCCAAAGGGGATCACGTGACCCCGAGTCATAAATATGAAGCAGTTGCTAAGCACCTGAATTTTGATCACATGATTAGATGCTGCAAAGGTGGTAACTGAAAAATGGCCATAAGTCTCATTTGCAGTGCTGTTGTAACTGAGTGGTCATTAAAAGAAGTGTTGTAAGTCAAGGACTACTACGAACCAGCATGTTATTTATGATGTGTATCATGTCTTGTGATTGTCATTTGAGACTCCCAGGCGGCTTCCAACAACCCAAATCAACGGGGGAACCCAAATTCACTTAACAACTGCATGATTTACTTTACAACGGTGGCAAAACAAGGTCATTAAATCAGGCACAACTCCCTTAACTGTCTTGCTGAGCGATGGAAATTCTGGTCCCGACTCCGGTTACAAGTCAAGAACTCTCTGTTCTCATTTCTGGGTCTGGATTCAAATCTCACCTCCTGCCTCAAATTCACATTTTAGAGATTCATTTTGCTAATTTCCCACTCCTGGTTCTGCACCAGGTGTGTAATAACGCCACCCAAAGAGGATCATTTGACTGTGTGGATCAAGCAACAGCAAGACATCGAAGTGTTGTGGTGGGGAAAGAAACCCTGTTATGAAGTCTTGGAAACCAGACGAGGGTTCAAGCGCCTCGGAGGCACTGGGGCCACATACCTGATCACTGTGGGGTACAGTTCTCCAGTGTACAGGTACAGACAGTTGAAAGAAGATGCGAGACACCCCTTGCCAAGCACGGCCAAAAACGTTCTCAGTGTCCGTAAATCTTCAGTGAAGGGTGAAGAACGGCAGGGGAGGAAAAACAATGGCGGTGAAAACTGGAATGTTCGGACAATCAAGTGCTAAAACGAATTCTATATCGTCAAAATTCATGAGCCACAATAAATCTTTAGGGCAGTCATGTCCAACCGTGGCAACTTTCAGATGTGGGGGCGGGGGGAGGGACTACAACTCCCAGAATTCCCCACCCAGCTAAGACTTGAGAACTTCGATTTCCAGCATTCCCAATTGCTATGCTGGCTGGGGAATTCTGGGGGTTGAAGTCCACAGGCCTTAAAGTTACCAGAATTCGATAATCTGATTCAAGATAAGCCGCAATCTAAATTTAACAAAATATCCACCTTGTTGAAGGTGCCTTTTTTTTTTTTAATTTTAGCTTTTGCTAATGCCAGCCAGGTTTTGCAAAAGGGGGCGGAGCTTTGGTGGTTGCCATCTTGACTTACAAGTGCTGGTTGTCACTTTGGTCACTACACGAATGGTTGTAAGTCAAGGACTACCAGTACATAAAATGCTTTATAATTGCACTGCTTATATCTGGAAATTCCAGTTCCGCTTGCTGCCATAACCCGAGGACTATCCCTATTCTTTGTTTTGGAATTGGTGGCGTTCAAGTCACATTAATTTTGGGCACGGCGAGCTAAAGATGGCTTCCCTCGGCACCTGCAACAACTTCAGATGGTTCACCTGAGGGCACCAAGATATTGACCAGAATGGCCAGCCCGGCCAAAATGACGGACGAAGCTTGCGTGGTCCTCCTTCCGATGTAACTCATGCCGATGGCCGAGCCCAGCTTGGCAGGGATATCAATGGTACCAAAGGCCACCTGGATGAGGTAGATGCTGAAGCCGAAATGCTGCAGGTCCATCGCCAGGCCGTAGTAAGCAAAACTGGTTGCAAACCTAAAACCGGGGAAGGAATAGGTCTCTGGGGTCTGCCTGAATCTTGCAGAGGTTGACACTCAAATTTCTAGTCCACATGGTGGCTCCGAGAATGAGATCGTTCGGGAAGGGAGGGTGCCCACGGAAAGATAACTGTCAGGGTTCCAACAGAAGCCCTAATCAAATCACGAGCCTCGAGCCAAACTTCAAAAGAAATCCAATTATTTATGAGGAGCAACGTGTTGGCAGTAATCCTAACGAAGGCAGTTTTGCCACGTGTAATTTATGGTGCAACTATGCCCTGTTTCCCGCTTCCCTCCCCCCACCGGGTGTGTCATAAATCACATTCTCCAACTGCAACATCTTCATGGCCGGTGTGTCATCAATCACGTTCTCCAACTGAGGACTTTCCTCGCCTTGGTGAGGTATGTATGGAATGTACTTCTGGTTGTTTTTTTTTTTCTTTTTGATTTCCTTGCTGCTCCTTCAGGGTTCCCCCCGCCCCCCCACCCCACGGCCACTCAAAAGGAGGCCAGTAATGCTTTACGAGTTGACACGTACCACACACTGGAAATGCAGCAGGAGATCCGGCGTACCGTGGGCGTCCGGGCCAAGGAGGCAAAGGTGTAGGATGACTGGGCCAAAGTCATTTCCTTCTGCATGCTGGATTTCAAGACCTAACACCCAACAACAAAAGGGACGCAAACAAGCGCCACAAGCGGAGACACTCTCAAGTTTTGGAGTGTTTTCTCGCAAGGTTCTATCTCATTGGGCCCAACGGAACTGGCATTTTTGGATTTCGTTGGCAGGACCAGCCCCTGCTATCCCCTCCCACAAGGACCTTGGCTCTGGAACCAGATCCGCCAGGAGGAGTTCAGCCGGGATTCTCAAGTCGGTGTCAACCCCTGTAGATCCCACCAAAGAGGAATCTTTGGCCTTTCAAAACTGAGGGATCGACTTCAGTAAACAGGCCACTCAGACTAAACCAAGAGGGTCCAACCTTGGCAACTTTTAAGACCTGTGGACTTCAACTCCCAGAATTCCCCAGCCAGTATCCCTAAAGATCTTGCTCGCCGAGCAACCATGAGGTCTAGAAACTTGGGTGTCGACAGGGTGGCAGATCCTGAGATTAATTATTCCCTGGTTTTAGGTTTGCAGCTGTTTTTGCTTACTACAACGTGGTCACGAACCCCCAGCATTTTGGGGGATTCTGGGAGTTGAAGTCCACAGGTCTTAAAGTCACCAAGGTTGGGCACCCCCGAACTTAACCGTCATCCCGCAACCTGGTTTCTTTCAAACCAAAGACCCGAAACCTCCCGTTTCTAAAGGACTCCGTTCCCACCATCAAATCTGACCAACAAGAGCATCAACCCCACTAATCTACCCTTCGTACCTCGGTGTTGAGTTTCTCCCCTTCATCTTTCTTCCCGTTCAGCTGAGCCACTTTCTTCAACACATGGACCGCCTGGTCTGCCTTGCCGGACAGCACCAGCCACCGGGCTGATTCTGCAAACCACCTGGGTGGAAAAGCCCAATCAGGTGACTTCGGAAAGACTGACCTCTTCCAGCAAAAACAACACTCTTAAACTGGATCAGGGGTTCCCAAACGCCGGGCTGTGGCCCAGTTCCCGTCTCCCCCTGCACCCCCTGGCTGGGCCACCAAGTCACAAAGTTGGGGACCCCTGAACCACCCATTCAAAATGGCACAAAATCAGGAGTGGAAAATGAGCAAAACCAATCTCCAAAATGTGACTTTGAGGCAGGGGATGAGATCTGAACCCAGGACCAGGAATAAGAAGCTATATGGGGAGTTCTCACAACCGCTCAAAACGGCCACAGAACTGAAAAATGTGATCGGTGACCCTTTTTCACACTTAACGACCACTGCAGCATCCCCTTTATCACAGGATCAAAATTCAGGCACTTGGCAACGGATTCCTATTGATGACGGTTGCAGCGGCCCGCGATCCCCTTTTGCGACCTTCGGACAAGCCAAGTCAGTGGGGAAGGCCAGATTCGCCGTACAACCGTGTTGCTAACTTAAGAACTGCAGCGATTCACTTCGCACTCAGGTTTTTAGGAAAGGCCTCCGCGAAGATGCTACCTGCTCACCACGAGTATATGAAGAAAATGAAGAATGGCATGGACGCCGTGAATTGCAGCTGGCGCCAGTCGGGAAGCGCGTAAGCCAGACCAGGAAGGATGATTTGCCCAAAGGTGGCGGAATAACCCACCAGGGTGCCAGCAATGGTACGGATGTTGGTGGGCACCCATTCCAGGACTAAGGCAAGGGAAGAAGAAAGCATGGGCGTTAATCGTGTCAGCTTTACACCACGGTGTCTCAAGCGTGGTAATTTTAAGATGGGTGGACTTCAACTCCCAGAATTCCCTAACCAGCTAGCAGGCTTCTGGGTGTTGACCATGCATACAGGTGGAGGAATTCTGGGAGTTGGGAATCCACCCCTCTTAAAAGCAGGGGTCTCCAACCATGGCAACTTTAAGCCTGGAGGACTTCAACTCCCAGAATTCCTGAGCTAACATGACTGGAGGAGGAATTCTGGGAGTTGAAGTCCTGCAGGCTTAAAGTTGCCAAGGTTGGAGAGCCCTGTCTTAAAGCATGCTGGCTGGGGGATTCTGGGAGTTGAAGTCCTTTTGAGCGTGCCTGCTTTACCCATCCCAATCTGATTTCCATGTTAACTTCCAATCCAATGCTGCTCTCCTCCAACATTAAACCTCTTCTCCGTTCAGACAGTAGCAAGCAATAATACATTGCTCCATATCATTGAGGGGGGGAAAAAGACTTTTGAAAAGTTATTTCTGAATAACGCAAAGTGGCCAGGGAGTGTTCAACGGCACCACATGGCCTCCTTTTCCCCAACTTCAATTGGCCATGCAAGATGCCATAAGGTTCTGCTTGCATCATTTTCCTCCCGGTGTCCGAGGGACCGTGATGTTTCTCTCCCCTCCCCTCCAATTATTCCTGCATTCTCCGCAGATCATATGACCTGTTTCTTCCCAGTGGGCCTTAATCAAATTAAGACTCAGGTATGGCAAACTGCAGAGATAAATATTTGGACAGGTCTGCAGCACGCTGAGGACAAAACATTGCTCAGGGAGTCAGGAATGCACAAAAGTGCAAGGCTGCAAAATAACCTCGCTAAATAAAATTTGCTCCCAACAGCGGTCTGTCAGGCCCAAATCCAACTGGTGGGGCTTTGCAACATCCAGATTTCTTGCGCTGGGGGAGAAAAGCTACCCTGTCAGTTCTGAGAATCAAGAACCAGCTGAATGGAGTAGAAAGTGTGTTTAGACTTGCATTGAAATATCACTTCCCTCACTTCACACACACACAAAGGGGAGGATTTAGGGCAGTGCTGCTCTCAACCTTGGCAACTATAAGGCATGCGGACTTCCAGCTCCCAGAATTCCACAGTCAGCATGCTTTGAGATCTGTGGACTTCAACTCCCAGCATGCCGGTTGGGAAATTCTGGGAAAATCTGTTTTAAAAGTTAACGTTAAGATACGTGGACTTCAACTCCCAGAATTTCCCAGCCAGCATTCTGGGAGTTGAAATCTACACATTTCAAAACTTGCTGGCTGGGGAATTCTGGGAGTTGAAGTCCCATGTATGGCTGGCTGGGAAATTCTGGGAACTGGAATCCACCCATCTTAAAAAAGTGATTGAGAAGCCATAGTTTAAAGAACCGGCTGCAAAGTGGGAGCTTTAAAAGTGGCCTTTAAAACTCTGGAATCTTGTAAATATTTTGTTTTTCCCATCCCTCCAACCTCTCCTCCCCCACTTTAAGCTGGTTTTGTTTAACATGTTTAACAAAGATGGAAGGGACCCTGTAGGTCATCTAGTCCAACCCCCCCATCCAAGTTTGACCAACTTCCTCCTGTCTTACCTAAAGACATGCAGTTGAGGACAATGCCAGAGAGCGCCATGCCAACCAGGAACCGGAAGGCACAGTAGGCTGCGTAATTGGGGGCAAAAGCCGTGCACACCCCCGAGACAGCCAGCTGGAGGTAGGACCACGTTAAGATCGCTTTGCGGCCGAACCTGTGGCACAGAATTCTGCATCAATCCATGGGAACAATTCTCCATTCTTCAGAGGTTACAGTCTTAAATAAGTATATTTTTAGCAGGATTCGTAGCCCTCGGCTGACCACCATTTGTTGAGCGACCATTCAAAGTTACGATGGCACCGAAAAAAGTGACTTGGGACCTGGTCCTCGAACTTACGACCGTTGTGGCATCCCACAATGTGGTCTTACGATCAAGGCACTTGGCACAATGGGTGTGTGTTTACGATGGTTGCAGTGGCCCAGAGTAACATGGTCACCATTTCTGACCCTCCCAATGAGCTTCCAACAAGCTACGGCCATGGGGGAAGCCTGATTTGCTTAACAACCCTGTGATTCGTTTAATAACCGCAGGGGTTTGCTTAACAAGCGTGGTGGAAAAGGTCATGAAGTTGGGAATAGCTCAGTTTATTATCAGTGGAAATTCTGGTCCCAATCATGTTGGTCAAGGTCTACCTATACATCTCCTCCCCTTTGTCCAACACAATGTGGACTAGTTTCTTAATTAGAACCTGGAAAATAGGCCTCCCTTTCCTTTTTTTTTCTTTTTTCCTTTCTCTCTCCTTTTCTTTTTTTCTTTCCCTTTTCTCTTTTCCCTTTCTCTGTCTTCCTTTTTCCCTTTTCCTTTCTCTTACTCCTTCTCTCTCTATTTTTTTTGGAGAGGCCACAGGGAGGCAGGGGAGAGGGCTGTGGGGGAAACTTCCACAAACTTAGAGAGGCAGGATTGGTGGTAGAAGTGGGATATTAATCCATCCCTGTCGCATCCCCCAGTTTCCAGCTATGTTCCCCCCAAAGCATGGCTCTGCTTTGTAAAAACACCCACCTGTCTGCTAAGCTCCCAAGTATAAGAGCGCCAGCAAGAACTCCTCCCATGTAAATGGATTGGGCCATCTGTCTCCGCGTCTTCCGGTTGCAAACCAGGTCCCACTGGCGGAAGGGAAAAAAAGTTAGAGGAGGCTAGAGAGAGACGGGGACCCAGAAAGGCCTGCAAGAATGCTTCATTTCCTTAGACTCCCAATCACACAACACAGCAGACCCAGAGTCAAAATCTCCCTTTAGCCACCGAATCTCCCTCAAGTTTCTCCCTTTCTCCTACCAACCTCCCTCGCAGGGTTGTTGTTCCAGGGAAAACTGGAAGGAGGGAACGCTTGAACTCTTGAGCTCAAGGCAGGATATCAATCGGGGGTGGGGGTGGGGTCTCCAAATATGGCGACTTGTGGACTTCCACCCCCAGAATTCCCCAGCCAGCTCTGTGGTCATTCTAGATCTGAGGTCTCCAAACTTGGGGACTTCAACTCCCAGGGTTCTTCGGCCTGTTGTAAGTCAAGGACTACGTGTAACTCATTCAGGGCTGAATCTAAGCCCTTTCTGGATTAATTGGTGGAGTCTCTTCTCTTCTCTTCTAACCTCTTTCCTTGCATCCATGCTAGCCGAGGAACTCTGGATGTCCCCAAGTCTTAAAAGTCACCAAAGTTTTGGAGACCCCTGATCTAGCACACCAATCAAATCAAGATAGCCTCGGGGGCATTAGCTTGTGTGGATGACCGATGTCTTTGATTTGCAGGCAGCCCGCAGTCACTTTGGAAAGAGAGACACAGGGGCGTCACCTAAATTTAATGAATATATTTCAAAGAACTGCTGGTGTTTTTGCAACAATTTGCATGTATCCCAAGTAGAAACCACAGGGGGAAGAACGGCTACAAACAGATAAACTTATTTAAACAGTAAGAAGGGGGGTGGGGGACAACAAAGATCAGAAGATAGGAGCGGGAAAACTTCATTGAACAGAATAACAGAAGGGACCTCAGAGGTCATCTACTCTAACCCCTTAACTCAGGGCAGCAAACCCTATGCCATTTCAGACAAATGGTTGTCCAGTCTCTTCTTAAAAGCCAGCTATGTTGGAGCAGCCACAAGTTCTTGAGGCAAATCATTCCAGGGCTGAATATTTTATTCAGGGTTAAATCTAAACCTCATCTGGATTAGCTGGTGGAATCTCTCCTCTTCCTCCTTCACATGACCTTCTAGCCTCACTCCTTGCATCCCAGTTAACGATGTTAGATGAACTCTACTCCATCTTATTTAGCTGAGGCTGAATGCCTATTAAAAACATAGGCTCGTTAATATATTTTTTGCAAAAACAAGAACAGGATAGGTAGGTAATACCCTTGCTCCCTAGTCAATTGGAGCGATGAGGGGAAAAATTGCATAAAGTCCCCGATTCTTAAAATAAATAAATAGATTCATCTATAACGTGACAAGATAATTTCAGCTGGAAGTTTTTAAGAAGTGATTGGAAGGCCCTTTGTCCAGAATAGTAGAGAATCTCTTGCTGGACTAGAAGACCTCCCAAGACCTCCTTTCCAACTCTTTCATTCTTTGTTCTGTATACTTAGCATGGAGAAAAAAAATAAGGACATTTCTGCCAGAATCTTGCTTTTCCCCAATCCTAGTCTCAACATGTTAATTTTTTCCTTCCCTGCCCCCACCCCCACAAAAATTGAGGTCACCTCCACCTGTGGAAGCTTCCTTTGCATCCATGGGGGGGTGGGGGGGACATTTTGGAGACCCCTTGAAACCCATCAACTTTTAAAAGAAGGTTCAAAGAACCAAACTTATTTTCAAGAATGTAATCTGTCCCCTTCCAAAATTTAGCTACCCACCAAGATGTGTCGCATGGCTGATAGCTCAACGCTTTGGAGCCTGGCTTTTTGCAGGGGTTCGAAATTGGACTTATATAAGCCTTAGCAGAATCCAAATCCAGTCGCCATTCCCTGCCCCCCCACCCCTCCACCTCTGCCCTCTCACCTCCATAATGATGGTGTTAGTGAAGATGCTTCGGTCATAAACCCATCCGTCCTTGCACGGTTCGGTCGCAGTGCCCGTGCCGTTGCCCCCAACTTCGGCGCTGGCATTCAGCGGAGGCCACTCGGTGGCCACAAAGCGGAGGCATTTCTCGGGTTGCCCGCTGGCATCTTTGGGAATCCCCCAGGGATCTTCCTCACCCGTTGGCATTTGAGTCCAGTTGGTATGGGCATAAGTGCCGTTGTGCGCTAGCCTGACCCGGCAATGGTGATCGGGTATCCCGGCTGAAAAATTCTGGAGCAGGTTATGGCTGGCTGTTAATAAAATCGGGGTCACCAACAAAGTGACTTGGAGGATCTGGAAGCGGCCCATGCCCCCGATCTGATCCAGAAGCTCAGCGAATGTCATGGCGGAAACGGAGCCCTTTGGGAAAGCCAGAATGAGGATTTCCAGTTAGGAATTCATCGGCGTTCCAGGCCAGATTCTCTGGAAATCATGCCAGCTCCATCCAGCCTTTCTCTGGCACTGGAGAAAAAAGCAACAACAACAACTTTCCTCTTCTGAATTCAGGCTCAGCATCTTGAAAAAGTTATTCCCAGGCTCGCTTGGCGGCCAGTGAAAACATTGCTGGAGGGGACCAGGCGGGCGGAGGGATTAAAAGCACCGGGGCCATGGTGGTGACCTGGGGCTGCAAAATCGGAGCCGGGCACCCCCAGCCAAGGCGGGCTTCGTCCTTCCTCTCTAAAAACCATTCTGTGGTGGTGGGAGGTTTTTGAGGATGCTTCGGTGTGAACTGTGATCTTGGGGGTGCTTGCAAAAGATTGTTGCAGGGGGGCCCCCTGTTTTCTCTCCTGGGGTGGGATTACACAAGACCTAATCGCTGGGTTCAAGGTCCCAAGGTTTTTGGAAGGATTAGCCGGGGAGGCAAGGAACAGAGCGGAAAATACAGCCATTCATGAAAATGGGAGCAGGACGTGGCGCGTGTGTGTGTGTGTGTGTGTGTATTGTGGGGAGGGGGGGAATAAATATTAGGCAGGAGGGGTGTGAGAACAGAATGAAAAGCTGGCAAGGCTGCCTTGGCTAAGAGAAATGTGATTTCCCTCCCCCCTTTTTTTGTGGGATTTGTCCTGAATTCACACACTTCCTCGCAAAGAAGGAATCCAAGCAGTTGTCAACAAGCGATGAAGAAGAGAGACAATTTCTTTTCATTAAATTATTTTTCCTGCTCAATGATTCTTGACTCTTGACAAATGTATCTTTTCTTTTATGTACACTGAGAGCATTTGCAGCAAGACAAATTCCTGGTGTGTCCAGTCACACTTGGCCAATAAAGAATTCTCTTCTCTTCTCTTCTCTTCTCTTCTCTTCTCTCCTCTCCTCTCCTCTCCTCTCCTCTCCTCTCTCCTCTCCTTCTATTCCTTATTCTAGTCTATTCTTTATTCTAGTCTATTCCTTATTCTATTCTATTCTATTCTACTGCAAAAAAAATATTGGCTGGTTCTAGGGATGTGGTAATGGGGAAGGAAACTCCCCTTCAGCCCCTGAAAGGAAACAGAGATTTTCAAAATTAGATTTTGGTGGTTAGATATTACAGCTCCTTTTTTGGGGGGTGGGGGGTGGGTGTTTTTTAAGCTGGCTCTTCTTGCTCAAACTGGTTTCTGTAGTTAGTGAACAATTAACAAGTTGCGTGGACAGACAGTCCTGAGTTATCCTGGTTAAACAATTTCCTAAGAAGGCATCAGCGGATTTCCCCCCACCCACCCAAGCTTATCTACCTGATAGGGGCTACAAAGATAATATGCGATATTCTTTATTTGTTGTTGTTTCTTGGGGAAGAGATAGGGTGGGATGGCTGGATTTCACAGCTGTTGGATCAACTCTCCAAGCCAGGAAGTGTTCTGAATCAAATTGGCAAGACGAGGTCAGTCCTTGAATTGAAGGCAGTTCAATAGAGCCAGTTTGAGGTTTTTTTTTTCTTGTTGGTGTTGTTATGTGCAACACACACACAAACACACTCAGCTTCGTCGTCCAAATCTAACTAGATGGCCAAGAGAAACCAGCAATTAAAATCAGATTTTGTCTCCTAAATGGGCTGCCTTGAGAACTAAAGTCGAACAAAAGGGAACAATTTCCTGGCAACACTTACAACAATGAATCAGTGGAACTGTTTACCTCCAGAAGTTGTGGGTGATTCATCACTGGAGGTTTTTAAGAAGAGAGTGGACGGCCATTTGACTGAAATGGGATAGGGTCTCCTGCTGAAGCAGGGGGCTGTACTGGATGACCTCCCGGGTCCCTTCCAACTGTGTTGTTCTGTTAAAATAAACCTTTCTTTTTTTGCTGAAAAACTTTAGCTGCATCAGCCGATGAATAAAGCTTCAAGGAAGTTTCATTCTTTGCAAAAAAATAATAATAATCACTTTTTATTTTCCCCATCATGGCTGGCTGGGGAATTCTGGGAGTTAAAGTCCATATAACTCAAAGTTGCCAAGTTTCAATACATCTCTAGCCTTTTCCCTACTGGCCACAGGGAAAGAAATAGGTGTGATTTGTTGCTTGCAGCCATGTCCTCTCTTCTTGCCACGCCTTGCCACTGAGTCCTACAATGGCTAGACCGACACCTTCTCTCGACATCTTGTTCCCTCCAAAATCGTTTTCTTGGAGGACTGAGTAGAAGAAATGGGGCATTTCTGGTTTTTGGTGTTTCCATGACATGGATGGAAACTGAAACTCTTTGGAATTAGCTGTCGGGATCAATTACAGTAATGCTTTTTTTAATGGGTTGGACTAGAAGACCTCTGAGGTCCCTTCCAAATGCTGTTATTGAGGAAGAGGGAAGTCTAGTAGATTAAAAGACTGGGATATCTATTTGCAAATCAGAATAACCCAACACATTAACCTCCCCCCTTTTTCCACTGACCTAGCTAAATACGGCATGGCAACTCAGTCCTTTATAATGAGTTGATTAGATAATAGGAACAGCTAATTGTTCCTTTTCTAATAGGCCTAGTAAAATTGAATAAGTAACATATTTGCACACATGAAGTCTTTTCCCCGAGATATCCCTCGTTTGGGGTTTTTATTGCAAAGGCTGGCGCATTATTCAGCCTTGCAGATTGTGAACTTTGCACAGGTTGCTATATTTCGGTTAGATAACTGCTTCCCAAGTTTTAACTGTCTTCCTCTCTTTCCCCAAAAGTTTTGCTCTGATTTATCTTTCCAAAGAAAACTTGTAAAAAGACTGAGTTCATACAGTTGGGACTTACAACCTTGATTTAAAACCACAGTTGGGAGCAGAATTTCCACAGTTGAGCAAGCGGCGTTTTTTATGTGAGTTGTGACTGATTTTCCGTTTGTTTGTTTTTTTAAATCATGGTTGTTAAACCAAATCACATCATGCAATTGTTAAGTGAACTTGGCTCCGCTCCCTATTGATTTGGACATTGTTAGAGGCCTGCTGGACTGGTCACAAATGAGGAGCAGCTGTCATAAATGCATATAGATTGCCAAGTTCATGAATTTTTTGATCACGTGACTGTGGAGAGGCCGCAAGTCGTAAGTATGAGAAGCAATTGGATGGAAGTCTCTTTTTTTGAGTGTCATTATAAACTTCAAACAGTTGTTTAATGAATGACCGTAGGTCAAGGATTATCTGCACATGTCAATCCAGTAGAATTGGAGGTTGTCATCTCAAGATGTTGTGAGAAACAAATGGTTGCTTTAAACTGAATAGTTGTCTATTTTGGGGGCGTTGTGTATTACAGAACCCAATCACTTGGGTATTTTCAAATTAAAGTGCTTTTTCGTTTCAGTGTTTAATTTGGATTGATAGGTGCCATTTCCCAGCTGACTATAATTATACTGTCAGTGAGACCCAGTTTAGTCTACTAGTTAAGGCACCAGGCTAGAAACCAGGAGACAGTGAATTCTAGTCCTGCCTTAGGCATGAAAGCCGGCTGGGTAACTTTGGGCAAATCACCAGGAGACGGTGAATTCTAGGCATGGAAACTGAATGAGTGACTTTGGGCCAATCACCAGGAGACTGGGAGTTCTAGTCCTGCCTTCGGTACAAAAGCCAGTTTGATAATTTAGGGCCAATCACCAGGAGGTGGTGAGTTCTAATCCCGCCTTAGGCATGAAAGCCAGCTGGGTGACTTTGGGCCAGTCCCTCTCTCTGAGCCTAACCCACCTCACTGGGTTGTTGTTTTGTGGGGAAAACAGGAGGAGAAAGCTGTGTTGGATATGTTGGCCACCTTGAATTCTTTGTAAAAACAATGCAGGCAACAAACAAACAAACTTTTCTTTTTCAACTTTTGCCCTCCCCAGCAAGGAAGAGGAACCAATTGATGATAAAATAAAAAATCTGTTCAGTTGCAGACAGATTTCAAAACCAATCTCTGGGTTAATCTTGGTTATTTAGAATTTTCTACTTAGGAAATGCCTCCACTTGGATATGCTGTAAGAAAGCAAGATGTTTTTTTGGTTTTTTTTAAAGGAGCTATTTCTGAGTTTAATAACATTATCATAATGCATTGGAAATCGTGATGGCTCCTTTGGGGATGTCAGAGCAAACTTCCGTTTTAATTCCTTCTGTGTTTCGCAGGTTTTCTGGTAGCCTGGAGTCTTTTTCTGTCTCTTGGATTTCCGTCATATCCAGCAGAACTGCGCCTGGATGACAAACTTGGTCTTTTCTGGCGTTTTCTCGCTTTTCTTCCTCCGTGTTCCTAAGACAGGACAATTTTAAAAGAGGAAGAAGAATTTAAAGGCAGAGCGGGGGCAGTTTAAGGCAAAGTAACACAAAATATTGAAAGGTAGTTTGTTGCAGTGGTCAAGACACTAGGCTGGAAACCAGAAGACTGTGAGTTCTAGTGCTGCCTTAGACATAAATACTGACTGGGTGACTTTAGGCCAATCACCAGGAGATGGGGAGTTCTAGTTTAGCCTTAGGCATGAAAGCCAGCTGGGTGACTTAGGGCCAATCATCGGGATGTGATGAGTTCTAGTCCCACCTTAGGCAGGAAAGCCAACTGGGTAGCTTTGGGCCAATCACCAGGAGCCAGGGAGTTCTAGTCCCGCTTTAGGCAGGAAAGCCAGCTATGTCAGGGGTCTCCAACCTTGACAACTTTAAGCCTGGCAGACTTCAACTCCCAGAGTTCCCCCAGCCAACTTTGCTGGCTAGGGAATTCTGGGAGTTGAAGTCCACCAGGCTTAAAGTTGCCAAGACCCCTGAGCTATGTGACTTTGGGCCAATCACCAGGAGATGGGGAGTTAAAGTCTTGCCTTAGGCACAAGGCCAGCTGGGTGACCCTGGGCCAGTCACTTGCTGTCAGCCCGAGGAAGGAAGCAATGGCAAACCACTTTTTGAAAACGCTCACCAAAGAAACATCGAAATAAAGTTGCCAGGGTTAAGAAACGTTGATGCATCCTGGCTTATTAATTCAAAAACGTGCCTTTTGATTCGCTTGATGTCAACTGTCTCCTAAAACAGATCCTTCCCCTTTCCCCTCCCCCCCACCACCCCGATCTAGAAAGAATTTTCAAGAGGCAATTAAGTGCCCAACAAACAAGGACCAGCAAGTCCCTATCACAACTGACCTGGTCTCCACATCTTCTATGGTATCTGGTAGCGGCACATTTAAAGTCTCGGGCAGGAAACAGGCAGCCATCCCAGAGATGATGGGGGCCGTGGCGTAGATGACCAGGGGAAGGGATGGAAGATACTCGCCGGTCATCCTCACCAGAGGGGCCACGATCCCTCCGACACGTGCCATGGTGTTTCCAAAGCCCATCCCGGTTTGCCTGATACGCAACAGAGGGAAGAATTCAGTTTTACTTAGGCTCATCATTCACCAGGGTAGGGGCAACTCAGTTCCCTGGGTGTGGTCTATCTACAACTCCCAATATTCCTTGCACCTGGCCTGGGCACTTGGGAGTTATAGCACACAGTTAGCCCTAGGCTTACAGCCACAATGGAGAGTTGGAAAATCCGTTGTTAAGCGGTACGGTCGTTAAGCGACCCATACATGACCTTCCTTGCAGCATCCCCATGGTCACATGATTTATGTTCGGACGCTTGACAACCGACTCGCGCTTATGACGGTTGTGGTGTCCAGGAGTCACCGTGATCAGCTTTTGTGAGTTTCGGACAAGCCAAGTTAACGGGAAAGCTCGATTCACTTAACAACCATGTCAGTAATTTAACAGCTGCAGTGATTCACTGAACAGAGTGGCGCAGTGGCCTAGAGGCGGAGCTCTCGTCTCACAATCAGGAGGCTGCGAGTTCAATCCTAGGTAGAGGCAGATATTTCTCCCTCTGGGCACAATGAGAATATATCTGCCGAACGAAACTCCTCATTGGCAACAGGAAAGGCATCCGGCCATTAAACGCTCTGGTAGCTCCATTCACTTGCCCAGACTCCACCCCGCAAGGGATAACGGGGTCGTTAAATGAGGATGATGTGTGATTCACTTACCCAACGTGGCAAGAAAAGTTGTACAAAACGGTGCAAAACCTCCCTTAATAAATGTCTCACTGAACAACATAAATTTTGCGCTCAACGGTGGTCATAAGCTGAGGACTTCCTGTATTCTGTTATTCTGAGATTCACCTCTCTTTAATTCCATGGTTATGCTGCCACAAAAGTCATCCTCCCATGTTTTCACAGGCAAATAAATAGACCTTGGTGGGCTGTTTTTAACATTATCCCAGAATATTGCTGAGTGGTACCTGATCACTGTAGGATAGAGCTCTCCGGTGTATAAGAAGACACAGTTGAAAGATGCGCCTAGACATCCTTTCCCGAAGACAGCAAAGACGGTCCTCAGAATCTGCATATCTAGAGAAGATCAGAAAACCACTGGGTGTTGCTGTGACGTGACTTCGGTTTATTGGTGAAGGTGCCGGATTAGAAACTGGGAGGAGGCGAGTTCTAGTTCAGGACCCTAGTTATATTACTTAGTAGTTATATTACTTTGGAAAGTCCTATGGGTTAATCAGCACATCCCATACAGCCAGAATATGTCTTCTTGTTTTGGACACACATCCAGAAAATACCATGCTGAATTTTAATCCTATGTTAGCTGCCCAGAGTTACCGTCGCAACTACTTAACAGTTGAACAAGAAACATTGGCTAAAATAAACCAGTGGTTTGAAACAAATGCAGATTAACATCAGGTGTCCAACCTTGGTAACTTCAAAATTTGTGGATTCTGGGAGTTGAAGTTCACAAGTCTTAAAGTTGACAAGGTTGGACACCCCTGATATTAACAGTTTTCAGGTTTTGGTTGTGCAAATGCATAAACAGACACTAGATGGCAGCAAAACCCAGTTTTTCTCTGTCCCTTAGCTGCCCTCTGCTGGCCTTCAAGGGTGTTGCAAGCTTTCATATTTTTGCCAGAATTATCTTGTGATTTCATGACTTAGTTTTCAGGCTAAGAAGCTGTGTGTGAATCGTGCTGGGATATTTGCCGCAATAATTCCAGGCCATTGGCAGCCTTCAATGTTTGATTGATTCAGAAATAGTGATTAGAACTAAGCACATATTATCAAAACCTCACCAGGCAAGTACAGGCCGGCGACTCCTCCGCCTGTCCTACCTTGCAGGGTTGTTGTGAAGATAAAACTCAACCGCAACATAATTTTGCTTTGCAGAAATAAAATTATTCGCCAGTCCGTTCCTGGAAACTTACCATGAGACACAAAGATGTTTGCGCCGATGGACAGCCCAGCTAAGATGAGGCTCAACGCCTGAGCGATCCGACGGCCGGAATAGGAGATCACAAGGAAAGCCACCAACTTTGCAGGAATGTCTACCGCACCGAATATCACCTGGATAAGGTAGACGCTGACGCCAAAATTCTGCAGGTCCATCGCCAGACCATAATAGGCAAAGCTGGTGGAGAACCTGGAGCGGCCAATGGATTAATGAAATTAAAATGACTCTGGTGATGATTAGTCCTGCTTTAGGCATGAAAGCCAACTGGGTGACTTTGAACCGAGCCCTAGGAGATTGTGAGTTCTAGTTGTGCCTTAGGCATGAAAGCCAACTGGGTGACTTTGGGCTGAGCCCTAGGAGATTGTGAGTTCTAGTCCTGCCTTAGGACTGAGCACTAGGAGCTGAGCACTAGGAGATTGTGAGTTCTAGTTGTGCCCTAGGCATGAAAGCCAGCTGGGTGACTTTGGGCCAGCCCCTCTTTTCCAGTCCAACCCGCCTCACTGGGTTGTTGTTGTGGGGAAAATATTTCTCCTCTTCTCCTGAAATTGAAGCAAAGAGATTCAGCTTTTGAAATTCCCTGTAAGGAAAGGAACTCCGGGAAAATTCTTACAGGCTGTCCTCGACTTACAAACTTTCCATTTATTGACCCCCCTCAAAATCACAACAGCACTGAAAAAAGTAGCTCGCAACCAATTCTCATCCTTATGACCTTCTGTAGCATCAGGACGATCATGGGAATCAAAAAATTCGGGTCTGTCGGCAACCAGCATGAATGTACAACGATTGCAGCGTCCACCATCTGCAACCTTCCCAGCAAGCCCGGGGGAAGCCAGATTCACTTAATGACCATGTAGTTCACTTAACAATGGTGGCGATTCACTTAACAACCAGGGCAAAAAAAAAAAGTAAAATTGGGCTTAACACCTGCCTTGCTTAGCAGCAGATATTCTGATCCCAAGTGCAGTCCGTAAGTTGAGGACTATCAATATTCACAAAGCAAAGTGAAATTCAACCTTTGCTTTGCTTTTCCCCTATTTCTCTTTTGGGGGCATCTTCCTTCCTTCCGCTTGGCTTACCAGACGAAGCAAAGGCACACGGTGATTCGGCGCAGAGATGTCGTGCGTACCAAATCAGCCACCGGGAACTTGGCGTTGTTGGCTGAGGAATTATCTGTCTGGAGACTGGCTTTCAAAGCCTGGGAAAAACAGGCCGAAAAAAAGAAAAGGCTGTTTTGAGCCCGGCAAAGATTCTTTGCCGGAATTTGCAAAGATTAAACAGTCGATGGGCTCATTTTGATAGGCTGCCGACTGCCGGGTGCTTGGAACTTCCGGCATGGAAAAAAGGGCAGCATTTCATAGCACAGATGCCTGTGTAACTCATAATGCAGAGCTTCATCTAATGGTGAATTTCTTTTCTAGAACTGAAACACCAGGGAAGGGAAGGGAAGGGAAGGGAAGAGAAGGGGAGGAAAGGAAGAAAGGAAGGAAGGGAAGGGAGGAAAGGAAGAAAGGAAGGGAAGGAAGGGAAGGAAAGAAGGGAAGGGGAGGAAAGGAAGAAAGGAAGGAAGGGAAGGGGAGGGGAGGAAAGGGAGGGAGGAAAGGAAGGGAAGGAAAGAAGGGAAGGGGAGGAAAGGAAAGGAAGAGCGGAAAGGAAGGGAAGGAAGGGAGGAAAGAAAGGGAGGAAAGAAAGGGAAGGAAAGAAAGGAAGGGGAGGAAAGGAAGGGAAGGAAGGGGAGGGGAGGAAGGAAGGAAAGGAAGGGAAGGAAGGAAGGAAGGAAAGGAAGGGAGGAAAGAAAGGGAAGGAAAGAAGGGAAGGGGAGGAAAGGAAGGGAAGGAAGGGGAGGGGAGGAAGGAAGGAAAGGAAGGGAAGGGGAGGAAGGAAGGAAAGGAAGGGAGGAAAGAAAGGGAGGGAGGGAGGGAGAGACAGACAGACAGACAGACAGACAGACAGACAGACAGACAGACAGTTTGGTCTCGTGGTGAAGGCAACAGGTAGAAACCAGAGAATTCCAGTCCCGTTTTAGGCATGAAAGCCATCTGGGTGACTATGGGCCGGTGCCCCCCTCTCTCTCTCGGCCCAGTCCACTTCACAGGGTTGTTGTTGTGAGGCAAATAACAGAAGGAAGGAGTATTGGATATGTTCATCACCTTGAGTTATTTTTTAAAAAAACATTAAAGGTGGAAATTTGAGAATGAGAGGGAAGGAAGGGAGTAAGAATGGGAGGGAAGAGAGTAAAGGAGAGAGAGGAAGGGAAGGGAAAAGAAAGGAAAAGAAAGGAAGAAAGGAAAGGGGAGGACCATATGAAGAAAGGGAGGGAAGGAGGAAAAGAGAGGAGGGAGGGAGGAAAGAAGGAAGGAGCAAGGGAGGGGGGAAGAAAAGAGAGAAAGAAGGAAGGAAAGGAGGGAGGGAGGAAGAAAATTCGATGAATGAAGGAAAGAAGGGAGGGAGGGAGGGAGGAAGGAAGAAAAGACAGAATGAATGAAGGAAAGTAAGAGGGAAGGAAGGAAGGAAGGAAGGAAGGAAGGAAGGAAGGAAAAAAGGAAGGAAAAGAAGGAAGGAAGGCAGGGAGAAAGGGAGGAAGGGAGGAAGGGAAAAAGGAAGGAAGGAAGGAAGGAAGGAAGGAAGGAAGGAAGGAAGGAAGGAATGGCATTCCCCTCCTGCCTGCCAAGAAAACAACGCAGCCACGTTGCTTTCCGGATTTCATACCTCAAGGCTGAGCTTCTCCTGGCAATCCTTTTTCCCGTTCATCTGAGCAACTTTCTGCAGCTCTTTCAGCGCCTGGTCAAGTTTGCCCACCGTGGCATACCAGCGGGCAGACTCTCTGAACCACCTGCATGAGAGAGAAACGGGAGGGCAGCGGAGGCAGACGAGCGCGGCAGAAACAGGCCACGGATTGGAAGCGGGCATATGGGAGGAAGAGAAGCATTGGCATTCAGGTAGTCCTCGACTTACGACCACCGTGCCAATTCCTCTCGCGGAGCGAGGCAGTCGCCACGGGAATTTTTGCCCCCATTTCACACCCCTTTCTTGCCACCATCGTTAAGGGAATCACTGAGGCGATTAAATCAATGACACGGTCGTTAAGTGAATCGGGTTTCCCCATTGGCACGGCTGGTCAGAAGGCTGCCAAGCCATCACAAA
>NW_020769393.1:2551133-2561471 GCF_900518735.1 Pseudonaja textilis
AGGAAGGAAGGAAGGAAGGAAGGAAGGAAGGAAGGAAGGAAGGAAGGAAGGAAGGAAGGAAGGAAGGAAGGAAGGAAGACAGGGCAATAGCACTTAGACTTATATACCGCTTCATTGTGCCTTCCATCCCTCTCTAAGCAGTTTACAGAGTCAGCCTCTTGCCCCCAACAATCTGGGTCCTCATTTTAACCACCTCGGAAGGACGGAAGGCTGAGTCAAACCTTGAGTTAACCTTTGTTCCCCCTTTGAATCAGGATTAACTTGCCCTTTCCAGCCCCTTTGGAGGGAATCGGGTGCAGCCAGGTCAAAAGAGTGGCCCATCAAAGCTTGCATCCTGCTTTTTGGTCCTTGAAGGCCATCTAGTCCAACCCACCTGCTCAAACAGGAGACCCTATCCCGTTTCAGACAAATGGTTATCCAATCTCTTCTTAAAAACCTCCAGTGTTGGAGAACCCACAACTTCTGGGGGGAAGCAGTTCCACGGGTTAATCATTCCCACCGTCAGGAAATTCCTCCTTAGTTCTAGGTTGCCTTCTCTCCTTGATATATTCCCATCGCTTGTTTCTTCTCCTGCCTCCTGGGGCTTTGGAGAAAAGGTTGATGCCGCTGGCTTTACTCACCTGATTATGGTTGGGAAAAGCTCTCCAGAAAAGATGTAGGCACAATTGAAAGAAGCAGCCAAAGATCCCTTGCCAACCACCGCAAAAATCATCCTCAGAGTGCTCAAATCTAAGGAGACAAGAAACTCACAATCAGGCACAACATTTCCACTTGGGTTTCAGGAAAGAACGATATTTTTTTTTTGCACGAGAAGAAAGTGAGCTGGTGGGAAAGTGCTTTTTCAAAAAACTCACTAAGTCTACCTCAAAAATGAGAAAATTGGAAAATTGTAAATGCCTTCATTTTGATAGCCTCGAGCTTGGAAAATGAGAATAGAATAGAGCTGGAAGGGACCTTGGGAGGTCTTCTAGCCCAGCCCCCTGCTCAAGCAGGAGAACCTATCTCAGACAATAAATCCAGTCTCTTCTTAAACACCTCCAGTGCTGGAGTGCCCACGATTTCTAGTGGCAAGTTGTTCCACTGGTTAACTGTCCTCGCTGTCAGGAAATGTATAATTAATTCCAGGTTGCTTCTCTCCTTGATTAGTTTCCATCCATTGTTTCTTGTCCTGCTTTCAGGTGCTTTGGAGAATAGCTTGACTCCCTCTTCTTTGGGGCAGCCCCTCAAATACTAGAATACTGCTCTCATGTCACCCCTAGTTCTTCTTTTCTTCAGACTAGCCAGACCCAAATCTTGCAACTATTCTTCATATGATTTAGTCTCCATCATCTTAGTTGCTCTTCTCTGAACGTTTTTTTCCAAGGTCTCAACATCTTTTTTGCAGTATGGTGACCAAAATTGGTTGTCAGGTATTCCAAGTGTGGTCTTACTACAGTTTTATAAAGCCATACTAATACTTTACGTGATCTTGATTCTATGCCTCTGTTTGTCAAATTCTTTTGAACAACCTGAATTAAATAAGGCTCCTCCCCTTGACTGGTATTTGAATTATTATTGGTGTTGGAGCATAGAACATAGAATTGGAAAGGGGCCTTGGAGGTCTTCTAGTCCAACCCACTGCTGGAGCAGGAGACAAATAGCTGTCCAGTCTCTTCTTAAAAGCCTCCAGCGACGAAGACCCGACAATTTCTGGAGGCAAGTTGTTCCATTGGCTGATTGCACTCAATGTTAGGAATTTTCTCCCTTAAAATGGGTTGAAATTAACACAGGTGGTCCTCGACTTACGACCACAACTGAGCCCAGGATTTATGTGGCAAAGTGAGGCGTTTGGTCCCAATGTGATGGTGACTTTTCTCGCCACGTTTGTGAAAGGGAATATCACTGCAGTTGTGCAATTAGTCCCCCCCCCCGGTTATGAAGCCAGTCTGTTTACTCCTGGTGGTATCCTTACCTTGCGGCACAAAGATGTTGGCCAGGATGCACACGCCGGCCATGATCAGCGAGAGGGCTTGGGAGAACCGTCGGCCCACGTACATGATGGTGATCACCGAGATGAACTTGGAAGGGATGTCGACGACGCCAAACACCAGCTGGGCCAGGTAGATGTTGAAATTGAAATTCTGCAGGTCCATGGCCAGCCCATAATAAGCGAAGCTGGTGGCAAACCTAGAACGGGAGGAGAGAATTGGAAAACTTGACACCCTCGCCCTCAAAACAGCCATTATTTTTCTTGGGGGGAGGGAGGAAATCTGGATCCCTTTGTCCCTAGGGATCAGAGAATCCTAGAGTGGGAAGAGATCCCAGAGGTCTTCTAGTCCAACCCTTGCTCAAGGCAGGAGACCTTAAACCATCCTAGTCAAATGGCTTTCCGGTCTACTTTTAAAAACCTCCAGTGATAGAGAATCCAAAACTTCTGGAGGCAAGTCGCTCCGCTAATTACCGGTAATTGTTCTCCCTGTCAGGGAATTTCTCCTTAATTCTACGTTGGATCTCTCCTTGATAAGCTTTCATCCGTTGCTTCTTGTCCTGCCCTCAGGTGCTTTGGGGAATAAGTTGACCCCACTCCCCTGTGGGATGGCCCTTCAAATATTGGAAGAGTGCTATCCTGTCATTCCTAGTACTTCTCTTCATTAAACTAGACGTCTAATTCAATTCCATGCTCATCTCAGGAAGGTCATCTAATTCAACGCTTTGCTAAGCAGGAGATCCGATACCATTTTGGATAAATGGCAGTCCAGTCTCTTCTTGAAAGCCTCCAGGGATGAAGCTCCCACAACTTCCAAAGGTAACTTCTGTTCCGTGGGTTGATTGTCCTCCCTGTCAGAAAATTCCTCCTTATTTCCAGGTTGAATCTCTCCTTGTTCAGTTTCCATCCATTCTTCCTTGTCTGGCCTTCGGGTGTTTTGGAGAATAGCTTGACCCCCTTCCTCCTCTCTGGGGCAGCCCCTCAAATATTGGAAGATGCTCTCATGTCTCCCCTGGTCCTTCTCTTCTTCCCTAGACTAGCCAGGCCCAGTTCCTGCAACCGTTCATCGTATGTTTTAGTCCCCTAATCGTCTTAGTTGTTCTTCTCTGCACTCTTTCTAGAGCCTCAACATATGTTTTATAGTGTGGTGACCAAAACTGGATGCAGTATTCTGGGGCAGCCCCTCAAATATTGGAACACTGCTATCCTGTCTCCACTGGTCCTTCTCTTTATTAAATAAACTAGACATACCCAATTCCAGCAATCTATTCTGTGTATGTTTTAGTCTCCAGTCCTCTAATCATCTTTGTTGTTGTTCCAAACGTGCTTCTCCAAATTGGACTTTGGAAAAACCAAGTCCAGTTGCCTTTTGGAAAAAAAAAAAGCATCTTTGGGATCAGCCCTGACCTTGGATGACTGAGAATCTTCGTGAACATCTTAGTGGTTCTTCTTTTACGGACTCAGCCTCTTTTGGGGTACCTTGTGGCCAGAGCTGGACGGAGGACTTGCAAAGTAGAATAACCTGGTTTGATGGAAAAGAAACCGCCATTCTGGAAAAAAGAGCAAGGAGCAGGGAAGAAAAACGACTCTTACCAGAAGAAGCTGACGCCAAAGGAAATTTTACGCATGCCCGGCGTGCGCACCAGATCGGCCATACTGTGTCTGGATTTGACGGAAGAACCCTCTGCCTGCATGCTGCCTTTCAACACCTGGGGAGGAGGAGAAGAAAAATCAGTGCAAGGCTTTGTCCACTCCCTGAATGAGCAAAGCAAACTGGGGAAAAAAATTGGGATTCTTGGAAGGAGAACTGGCCAATTGCTCGTCCAAAGAACTGCTAACGTATCATAACGTCTTTGTCCTTTGCTCTTCTAGAAGATTGGGGAAACCTTGGGGGCTGGGCTGCTGGGGACTCGCAGGGGCTCAGGAGAGCCCCCAATAACCTCAGAAAGACAAGACAAGCAGCAAGGGAAAGCTCCTAATAGGCTTAATCGAACTTCTGGGCGTCCAGCCAAGAGCATTTCACACCTTGTAAAATTGTTGCAAGCTAGATAAACAATCCACTCAGCACTTGCAAGGGAGAGCCATTGAGGAAATTGTTATATCCGGGAGATCGGTCCCGGGTAGATCGGGTTGCATAGAGACGTGAGACTCAAAGTGCACATTCAGCTCTTTATTGAATATACAGTTCGGTCCAGGACCTGCGAGCCGCTTGGCTTTATTCAGCCGGCCGGCGGCTCGGAGGCCAATGGCAGCGCTTTGAATTTCCCACGATCGGCTCGGCCAATCGCGGTAGATTCTTAGCGCACCAATCACAGTTGTTTAGTTAACCAATCGGGTTGCGGTCCGCGTGGACCAATCAGAACTCAGGATTTGGAGAATGTTAATATAGAACACAGATCACATAGCTACTAGCCTCCGAGTGGATTAATTCCCAAATAATAAGAATCCCATAACTCACCGGAAGTTCCCTCCAAGTTCCCTCTCACAGTCACTGCTAGTAAGCCTGGCTTCACCCAGTCTTTTATTGAAGTATTCAGTTAAATGCATGAAATAATAAACTACCTTTTTGGTATATATCTTTTTCTAGATAATTAGGGCAAAGAAGCGATGTCGAGTTGGCCGCACCCACTCAGCCACATGCCCACCCAGCCAATCATTAGGGCGGAGAGCCCCTTGCAAAAAAAATTTGAAGCCCGCCCCTGGAAACCTTCCTCCGAGTTGCAAGACAGCTGATAGAATCACAGAATAAGGAGGCTGGAAGTGACCCTGGAGGCCTTTTAGTCTAACCTCATGACCAATGGAGGAGTCCTTATACCATCTTGGACAGATTTACAGGTCATCCTTGACCACTCAAAGTTTACAACGGCCCTTTAAAGAGGACTGACGGCCGTTTTTCACACTTACAACCCCTTGCAATGTCTCCCTGGTCACGTGATTAAAATTCAGGCGCTGGGCAATGGACTCATATTTACGACGGTTGCAGGGTTCACATGATCCCCTTTTGTGACCATCTGACGAGCAAAGTCAATGGGGAAGCCAGATACACTTTAAAACTATGTGACTAACTTCCCACCCGCAGGGATTCGCTTAATACCTGTGGCAAGAATGTCATAAAATGGGGTAAAACTCACCGAGCAACCGTCTTGCTTAGCAGCAGAAATATTGGGCTCCCTTGTGGACATAAGTCAAGGACTAGGTGTATTCATTCATTCATTCATTCATTCATTCATTCATTTATTAAATTTATTAAATTTATTTTCCACCTGTCTTGCAGCCAAATGAGGCTCTGGCTGGCTTACAGCATTGAAACATTAAAACCTTAACAGATACATATTTCCAAAAACAAATAAAATGAAGATCACGATCCAAATAAAATTATATTTAAAAGATTGGGGAAGGGGAGAACAGGATGCATGGGGGAAGAAGGTGGGATTGCCTCTTTCGGTTGCCCAGTTTCAAAAGAAATTCCCAGCCTGGAGGCTGTCAGATCTGAGAGTGCAAAAGCTTTGCACACCAGCCCTGGAAGAGCAGAATCTATTGGTAAGAGCATCCAGAATCCCCCTTTCACATCTCTGCCCTTCTTGATTCTGCATTGTTGGGCCAGCTCCACTAAAAAATTCATCACACCCCAGCCTTGGAAAATGCGGAATATCCTAGTTTTTATTGCATTTTGCAAAACAAAAGGGGGCGGGTGGATTTCAGGTGGAATAACGGGGCCTCGTACCTCCACGCTGAGTTTATTCCCTTCTTCTTTCTTCCCGTTAATCCAGGCAGCCTTCTTCAGCCCCTGCACTGCCTTCTCATGGTTCCCCGAAATGGCCAGCCACCGGGCGGATTCGACGAAAAACCTGCGGTCAAGAAGTTAATTTTGCAGCTCTCGGATAGCCCTGAGACCTAGTGGTTAGAGCTGGGCCTCGGAAAAGAGGATGGGAATTTAAGAGTGAAAGGAGGAATCGGATGGAAGGCAGAGAATTGTGTGTGTGTGTGTGTATACATATACACAGAGCAGGAGGGAGAAAAAGAGAGAGAGAGAGAGAGACAGATGTGGACAGTATAATATACAAGATAAAACATTCAATTTAGATAAAAAACCAGAATGAAACCACCATAATATGGAGGTATAGAATTCGCAATGGGATAGATGTTATAATTCAATATCTATGGAAGCTAACCATCTCATTATTTACTTCTGGCCTGGCTGTGGTGGGATTCTCCGATAAAATAAAATTAAAAAATTATAAAACAAGAATAGAATAAAGCAGGAAAAAAAAAAACCCTCCTGCCCAGTCCTAAAAATGAAAACTATTCCAGTGAGGAGAAAATAGAAGGCGTTTTTTGACTCTGCCAACCTAATAGATTTAACCGAGTTGTGAGGGACCTTGTAGGTCATCTAGTCCAACCCGCTCCAAAGCAGCATTTCTGACAAATGGCAGTCCAATCTCTTCTTGAAAGCCTCCAGGGATGAAGCTCCCACAACTTTCGAAGGCAACTTCTGTTCCATTGAATATAGAATACCAGAGTTGGAAGGGACCTTGTAGGTCATCTAGTCTAACCCCCTCCAAAGCAGCATTTCTGACAGAATGGCAGCCCAGTCTCTTCTTTGAAAACTTCCAGTGTCACCTACCAGGAGTAGAGGAAGAAGACGAAGAAAGGGAGGGAGACAGCCAGCTGCAGCCAGCGCCAGTCACGGATGAGATACGCCACGCCAGCCAGGATGAACTGCCCAGTTGTGTAGCTGTAACCATTGGTCGTGCCAACGATGGCCCGGTATTTGCTGGGAATCCACTCCATGCCTATAAAGAAAAAAGACACAACGTAAAATACTGCAGGGTAGTCCTCGGTTTATGACCACAACATTTCCGTTGCTAAGCGAGACAGTTGCGATGGGAGCTTTGCCTTCATTTTACGAACATCCTTGCCACAGTTGTTAAGTGCAGTCATTAAGTTAGTCACACAGTTATTAAGTGAACCGGGCTTCCCCATTGACGTTGCTCGTCAGACAGTCATTTTGGGCTCAATTGTGGCCGTACATTGAGGACTACCTGTAATCCTTATATCCAATACTCTGTCTGTGTGTGTGTGTGTGTGTGTGTGTGTGTGTGTGTGTGTGTGTGTAGTGTATATGTGTATATGTGTGTATGTGTGTATATGTGTATATGTATATATGTTTTCTTAAGTTTTCGCGGGTATTTATATGTATGGTATTCAGACGAACACTACACTGATGATGGCAGATGAGATTCTGCCGAAACGTCGCTACAACTTAAAAGCACAACTATAATGACGTGGGAAAATACCCGAACAAAGCTGAATACCATACATATATGTATATATATATGTGTGTGTTTTCTTAAGTTTTCATGGGTGGTATTCAGCTTTGTTCGGGTATTTAAAAGCACAACTACAATGACATGGGAAAATACCCAAACAAAGCTGAATACCATACATATATATGTATATGCATACCTTTACATATAGTTTAGTTTACCTTTATTTTTTTATTGTCCTTGCACCTCGTACAATGAAATCAAACACCATCTTCAGTGCACATCATGACCATGAAAATAAACACAAACACACATCCTCCACCCTCCACACATTGAACTGAAAACCCCCGACATTGCACCAACACTGCACTATACAGCAGCATTCAAAAGAGCTACTGCCCTGGGATAGAAGCTGTTTTTCAGCCTTTTTGTCCTTATTTTTATTATCTTGTACCGTCTGCCAGATGGTAATAATTCAAAAAATGGTTTCCTAGGATGAGATGGATCTTTGAGGATGTTTTGAACTTTCTTAAGGCAGCGGGAGCTCTAAAGCTCTTCCAAAGAGGGGAGAGGGTAACCCGTGATCCTCTGGGCCATGACGTTCACCCTCTGGAGCGCTGTCCTATCTGCCCCTGTGCAATTGGCAAACCCTACAGAGGTGCAGTAAGTTAAGATGCTCACTATGGGGCAGCAGTAGAAGGTCACCAACAGTTTTTCATTCGGTTGTTGTTTTCTGAGAAGCCTCCGGTAGTAGAATCTCTGCTGGGCCCTTTTGACCATACACACACACACACACACACATATTCCCCCCCCCCCCCCAAAAAAGAAACAATGAGGAAGGGAAAAAATGAAAAGCACATTTTGCAGAACAGAGCGAAGGGGTTGGGAGCTTTGACCGGTGGGGAAGAGAGAAACGCTGGAGACTCACAGAGAGAAACTGAATTGAGGGAAATGCCAGACATCGCCATGCCACACAGGAAACGGAGGATGCAATAAATGGTGAAGTTGGGCGCAAAGGCCGTGCCAGCTCCGGCCACCCCCATCTGCAGATAGCACCAAACGATCAGGGATTTCCTGCCAAACCTGTAAGAAACAGACATTATAGTCACGTTTCGAACCGGGTGTTTTTGTTTTTACAGCCTGAGAAACTAGGGAGGGTCTCTAGTGAGCCTCTCGCCCTGCCTGTTGTACAGCTGAGGGCTGTGCTGTCTCTTATCTGACAGGGTCTCTTTGCTCCGTCTCCCAAGGTCTTTTCCCCCATATCCTTGCACACCCTCTGAACTCTTTCTCTAGATCTAGATTCTCTCCCCCCTCCTTTACAGCCTGAGAAACTAGGGAGGGTCCCATCCAAGCCTCTTTTTGCATCCATTATGCAGCCGAGGGCTATGCTCTCTCTTATCTGCCTGTTCCCTTGGCAGCATCTCTTTGCCCTGTCTGCCAAGGTCCTCCCCACATACCATACCCACCATCTCCTTTACTGACTGATAAACTAGGGAGAGTCTGTTCTGAGCCTCTTGTCCTACCAGTTGAGTGTTATACTGCCTCTTATCTGACCATTCCTGGGCAGTATCTCTTTGCTTCCTCTCCCAAGGTGTTCCCCATATATCGTTGCACAGTCTAATAAGGTTGAACCCCTTTCCATAGATCTAGATTCTCCCCCTCTCCCTTCACAGCCTGGGAAACTAGGGAGGGTCCCTTCTGAACCTCTTGCCCTCTTGTCTGTTACAAAGCTGAGAGCTATGCTCTCTTTTCTGACCATTACTGGACAGGACTCTTCACTCTATCTCCCAAGGTCTTCTCACATACCATTACCCATACTTGCTCACATTCTTGTCCATAGATCTATATTCTCCCCCCCTTTACAGCCTGAGAAACTAGGGAGGGTCCCTTCTGAACCTCTTTCTGCATCCATTACGCCGCTGAGGGCTCAGCTGCCTTTTATCTCACCGTCCCCTTGGCAGCATCTCTCTGCCTGTCTCCCGAGGCCTTCCCCACATACCATTACACCCACTCCCAATCCAAAACTCTAACCCCCTACACCACGCTGCCCCTCACTGCTCACCTGTCCGAGAGATTTCCGATTAGGAGCGATCCAATCAGGACGCCAGCCATGTAAAGAGATTGAGCCATTTGTCTCAGGGACCGAGATTCGCACACTAGATTCCACTGGAAAATAGTTTTGGGAAGAGAAAGCCAAAACCATTGAGAATTTTTGCAGATCTCAAGTGCCCCCCTGATCATGCGTTGTTGGCTGGGGAATTCTGGGAGTGGAAGTCCACCCATCTTAAAGCATGCTGGCTGGGGAATTCTGGAAGCTGACACCCACCCATCTTAAAGTTGCTAAACACTTACTCTAAGATATTTAAACTTTTCTCATCCCTTTAAAACCCAAAAATGGTTTCTTTCTCACCTCACTGACAATCGTGTTGCTGAACAAGCTCCGGTCATAAGTCCATCCATCTTCGCAGGCTTCGGTGTCAAATACCGTCTCGTTGCTAAGAGTCGCATTCGGGTCCAGGAACCGCCACTGCGGGGCCGTGAAACGCCGGCATTGCTCAGGCCGTCGGTTCGCGTCCGTCGGGACGGAGATCCTGAGGAGCTGATTGGCCCCCAAGTTTCCCATGGTACCATTTCCTTGACGAGTGGCGTTGGACGCGATGCGGATTTGGCAGTGATGCTGTGGGATGCCAGCTGTGAAGTTTTGCAGGAGGTTATGACTGGCCAGCATCATCAGAGGGATGGCTAGGAAGGAAACCATCATCCTTTGGAAACGGCCCATGCCTCCGACATTGTCCAGAATATCGGCAAACGTCATGGCGTCGCAGAGAGATGAGACGGCGGAGTCGGTTTCTGGAAATTGACAATCTTACAGCTGGCAAAGCAGTGGACAGCTCCCTGGAACCAGTCAAATCTGCAATTGGACAACTTCGATTCTGCAGCTTTTCTGCTGTTTCCCCAACCAATATCCTTTTGGCCCTATGCTTTGGGGTGAGGCCCATCCGGCTTTATATAAAACTTCAGCCGGGCTAGTTAAAATGTTACTGCGAGGGAAATTTCCTCCGCAGCGGTATGGGTAGCCAGAGAGGTTACGAATGGAATAAGAAA
>NW_020769393.1:2561871-2580739 GCF_900518735.1 Pseudonaja textilis
GTCTGAGATATGATAGGTAGGTAGTTAGGTACTTAGGTAGGTAGGTAAGTAGGTAGATATGATAGATAGAATATAGATGATACAGAGAGAGACAGAGATAATCAGGCAGGCAGACAGAGATAGGCAGGCAGGCAGGATAGACAGAATATAGATGATAGAGAGACAGAGATAAGATAGGTAGGTAGGTAGATAAATAGATAAGAGAGATGATAGAGGGATGATAGATAAGATAGATAATAGAGAAGTAGATAAGATAAATGACAGACAGATGATAGATATAAGATGATAGAAGTAGATGAAAGATATAAATATATAAAATATGTGATAGATGAACATAGATGAGAGAGAGAGAGAGAGAACTGAGAACTGAGAAAGAGATCAGTTGTAAATGTGAGGATCTGTTGTCAGTCACTTTTTTCAGTGCCGTTGTAACTTTGAACAATTACTAAATGAATGGTTGTAAGTTGAGAACGACCTCTAACGTGGCTCATCATAATTCTGGACTCTTTTCAGAAAACCTAGCTTCCTGGTGGGAAAGCCCTGGTCTGCTATTCTGACCATGGCTGTCGCACAGTTCTCTTCCCACCTCGGCCGCCTTGGTTTTCTAACTACTAAAACTGTACGACGTTTTTATAGGCCAAGAGCCCGGCCAGCCCAGGGCTGTGGTGGGCTGAGGTGTTTCCAGCTTGACTTGCCCTCCAGTTAAAAGCCACCATCCATCCTTCATAGGTGAACCCAGCCCCTAACCTGCTCCAGAGGGCACCTGTGAAAATTTGGGTGGGATCCCAAGTTGCCCCCGAATTGGTTGATGATTTGCTTTCTCCGGTCATCGCGTGCAAAGGTCCGGGGTGCCCTCCTTGGTAAGGTGGCATCGCTGGCAACCGACGGTCGGAAAAGCAGAGCAAGAGGTCCAGGGAGCGGCAGTGACCAAGCGCAGTGAGGCGTCACCCAGCTGGCTTCAACTCAACCGGTCAAGGGGAACGAACTCTGAGGTTCACCGGTTTAGGACAGGGAGGAAAATTAAGAATCAGCCGTTTCTCCTCCAAATTGGAAGACGGGGTGTGTTTAATGCCAGGGAGAAAGCGAGAAACTCATCCAATGTTAAGGTCAGAAACCAGAGGTATACAGCTAGTCCTTGACTTACGACCAAATATTGAGCCCAATATTTCTGTTGGTAAGCGAGGCAATTATTAAGTGAGTTTTGCCCCATGTGGCTTAACAACTGCCTTGCCACAGTTGTTAAGCACAGTCTCTGCAGTTTTTAAGTTAAGGAACCTGGTAGTTAAGTGAACCGAATTCATCAGAAGGTCGCAGAGGGGATCACGTGACTCCTGGAAACTGCAACCGTCATAAATATGAGTCACTTTTTCCCAGTGCTGGTGTAATTTTGAACGGCCACTAAATTAACCCCTCGTGAGTCAAGGACTACCCTGTACGCTCATTTTAAACTTGGTTCCATAAGGAATCCATTTTCTGGATCTGCACCAGCTAACCTCCCAATTATCTAAAGGTGTTGGACGACACAGCACGACACCCCGTCACTAAGCCAAGTTCAAAATGAACCTCAGTTCAGTGGTGCCAGTGTTGCGCCACGCTGTTCCGCTGACCCGGTTAAACGGGTGTGAAAACCCAGGGATGGGCGGCTCGAAAATTAACCCAGATTGCAGAAATCATTCAAAGCCTATTGTGAATAGGTAAATTGAGAGGTTGGGCTTCCATTCTACTTGTTGGCCAGGTGGGATTCAAAAGAATTTACTACTGGTGGGCGTGGCAGGGGAAGGTTACTACAAAATCCCCATTCCCTCCCTACCCCACTAGCCTGCTTTCCAGCTCTGTTCTCCTGCGCAGGGCAACCAAAGAAGGCCCAGCCAATCAGCTGAGACTCGGGAGGCGGAGAATAGATGGGGGCGGGGCCAGTCAGAGGCGGTATTGGCCGGTTCTTCGAACTATTCAAATCTTCCGCTACTGGTTCTCCAGAACCGGTCAGAACCGGCTGAATACCACCTCTGGGTGGGAGGGGCATATTTCCAAAATCTTGGAGAACACTCTTCTTTCTGCTTGGATTACTAATACCTTTGCTGCAATAGCTCTGTTCAGATAGACCTCGGGTTACAACCATTCATTTAGTAACTGAACCTACAACGGCACTGAAAAATGTGATTCGTGACCGTTTTTCACGCTTACAACCGTTACAGCATGAGAGGAATTAGCTGGCATTTTTGAAACTCAGTCCCCAATCCTCAGTTTAGCAATTGGCAGAATCCAGAAATGGACCAATCCATTAGAACCAGATTCACAGAGTTGGAAGGGACCTTGTAGGTCATCTAGTCCAACCCCATGGCCAAGCAGAAGACCCTATACCATTTCTGACCAATGGCAGTCCAGTCTCTTCTTGAAAGCCTCCAGGGATGAAGCCCCCACAACTTCCAAAGGCAACTTCTGTTCCATGGGTTAATTGTTCTCACTGTCAGAAAATGTCTCCTTATTTCTAGGTTGACACTCTTCTTGACCAGTTTCCATCCATTGTTCTTTGTCTGGCCTTCGGGTGCCTTGGAAAATAGTTTGACCTCCTCCTCCTCTCTGGGGCAGCCCCTCAAATATTGGAAGACTGCTCTCATGTCTCCCTCGGTCCTTCTCTTCCCTAGACTAGCCAGGCCCAGTTCCTGCATATGTTTGAGCCTCCGGTCCCCTCATCACCCTAGTTGTTCTTCTCTGCACTCTTTCTAGAGTCTCAATATCCTTTTTTATAGTGTGGTGACCAAAACTGGATGCAGGACTCTAGGTGTGGCCTTACTAAGGCTTTATAGAGTGGTATTAGTACCTCCCTTGATCTTGATTATATCCCAATAGTCTGTTTTATCCAGACTAGGTTTATTTGCATTTAACCAGGTTATACAGATTATTATATAGGTTATATAAAGCCTTGGTGGCGCAGTGGTTAGAGTGCAGTAGTGCAAGCTACTTCTGCTGACTGCCGGCTGCCTGCAATTTGGCAGATCGACTCTCATGAGGCTCAAGGTTGACTTAGCCCTCCATCCTTCCGAGGTGGGTAAAATGAGGACCCAGATTGTTGGGGACAAGAGGCTGACTCTGTAAACCGCTTAGAGAGAGCTGGAAAGCATTACAGAGTGATATATAAATCTAAGTGCTATTGCTATTATGGAATGAACGGTTTGTGGATTGATGCAATCAGTTAAAATTTAAATTGGCCCGCTTCATCAAGTTTGCACCCAGCATTTAATTGATCTGATGGAGCATTTTGGGTGAAACCAGAATGGCAGATAGAGAAAATGAAAGTGGATATATCAATAGTTCAATCTCTGGACTTTAATTCATTTTATAGAGAGGAGTTGGGCCCCTGAATGTTTCATCCAGGGTAGATACCTTGAGCTGGGTTTCTAGCAGGACTACCAGATTCTGTAACAGCTTTGTTGCCAAAGCCATCCTTCTGGTAAATCTGCAAGATTCGTTTTTCTCACCATTGTGTATGCAGACATCCAAACTAGACTGTGTTGTTTCTCTGGGTCAGATATGTGTGTGTATGTGGGCATAAATAATTTTTTGTCATGATTATGTAGTATATATTGGAGGTGTCGACCCTTTGAGAGCTGTATGCAGTGGTATCTCATTTTAATGTATGCTAATTAGTGTACATTTAAAGTGACAATAAAGTTATTATTCTATTCTATTCTATTGTATACTATGCTATGCTATGCTATGCTATGCTATGCTATGCTATGCTATGCTATGCTACGCTACCCTATGCTACGCTATGCTACACTACTCTACTCTACTCTACTCTGCTCTACTGTAATTCTATTCTGTTCTTATTCCTATTCTATTCTCATTCCATATTCTGTTCTATTCCTAATTCCTATTCCTATTGTATTCTATTCCTGTTCTCTTCTCTTCTCTTCTCTTCTCTTCTATTCTATTCTATTGCATAGAACAGCCTATACTTATGCCCATCGTAATGAAACCTAGGCTGTACCTACATAGTTGCAATAAACAAACAAACTATAACGTGAGTTTTTCAGGGCTAAGTTAGATTGAATTAGGGCAGTGTTGCTCAAACATGGTAATTTTAAGCTACGTTAGGTAACCTTGTTATTCCTAACAGACTTCACCTCCCAGAATTCCACAGCCAGCTTGGTTTAATTCTGGGAGTTATACTCCACACACATAATCTGAAAGCATGCGGGCTGAGGAATTCTGGGAGTTGTAGTCCATCCATCTTAAAGTTACCAAGGTTGAGAAACATTGATCCAGTGAAAGCCAAAATGTATTTTTCTGGTGTCTCACTGCTGCCACCTGACGACCATCTTTGATATTATCAGCTCAGGACTTCTTAAAAGTTTAAGAAGTTACCCTCATTCACCAACAGGCTTAGATCTAATTTGGGTGGCACATTAAACTACATAATAGACACGCCAAATTTTGCTTGCACTAATGTATTAGGAGGATGTGGCCATGCTTTGCAAACAAGTGGATTCAACTTTTTTTAAAAAAGAAATCAGACAGAATGAACGTACAGACAGTAGAATGTTTTCCAAATAGCTTCTATTTCTCCTCCCTGTAAATCCAGAATTTTATCGCTCTGCTTCATCTCCGTGGTTGCTTCCACCTCTGCAGCTCAGGAGGGCGTATTATTCCAAAGCGTGACACTGTTCTCGTTTTCCACAGGTCTTCCTGCAAAGGTACGTCCTGAATACGACGTTTTTCTCTCCTTAAGGAGTGATTTCCTTGCTTTTGGGCTTGGTGGAGAGCAAGAGGGTCTCTGTTTGCTGGAAGTCCAGCTTCTGGCTCTGATTCCGTGATCTGTTCAGAGGGGAAAAATGCCATTAAGTGTTGGTGGGTCTGCAAAGGGGCTTCACCAGCTCAGATGATGAACAAGCAGTGGGCTCAGCTGTGTTACTGAAACTTAACCGGTTTTAAGCTTCAGACGGGTGCGGTTTGATATTTGCATTCTTCACTTTTTAAATTGCTACTATTGCGCCCTGTTGGGTCATTGCTTCAGAGATGGTTCCTAAACAGAATGAACTAGATGGGCAAAAAAAAAAAAAGCAGTGGGAATAGGAGAGATTTTTGGCTTCCCGCTGGCTTCCCCATTGAATTTCCTTGTGGGAATCTGGCAGAGAATATTGGAAAAATTCCTTCCTTCCTTCCTTCCTTCCTTCCTTCCTTCCTTCCTTCCTTCCTTCCTTCCTTCCTTTCTCCCTCCCTCCCTCCCCTCCCCTTCCCCTTTCTTCCTTTCTTTACCTTTCTTTTCCTTTCCTCCCCTTCCTCCTTTCCTTCCTCCCTTCCCTTCCCCCGTCCTTCCTGATCTCCCTCCCTCCCTCCCCTCCTCCTCCTTTCCTTCTCAGCAGACAGGTAAGTGGCTGCTGTTGAGTAAGAGAGGAAGCAAGGGATTGCTAAACTGACTGGGAAACTGTCACAGAACAATTAAGATTGCTCTGTGGCAATGCGGCAGCAGTCATTAGCTCTGAAGCGACCAGAACTTTCCCCAAATTTTCATTCCTTCAAGACTTATGGGTCCTGGCTTTTGGATGGTTTCTTGTAAGTTAACCTATTTGAAATAACCTTGGTTCAAAAACCGTGTTCCTATCGTGCCCCAATCAACGGTCATGGCAATGAGAGTTTTAATAGGATAGAGATTATTATTATTATTATTTTAAATCCCTCAATCCGTCAGTTGGCTTTCTTGCTACAGACAAAGAATCAGCATAGAAAAAGAAGGTCTTTTAGGGTCTGGGACCACCGTTTTTCCTCACCTGTTCTCCACCTGCTCTATCGTTTCTGGCAAGGGGATGTTGCGAGTTTCTGGCAAAAAGGTTGCCACAATTCCAGTTATGATGGGAGCTGCACCGTAGATAAGATTGGGCAGGAACGGGACGTATTCTCCTGTCATCTTCACCACCGGAGCCACAATGCCTCCCAGGCGGGCCATGGTATTGCCGAGACCCATCCCCGTTTGCCTGCACAGACAGACACCCCCACACACACACACACAAGCAAAAGGGATTGGTCATGCTGCTTGACCTCATGGAGGTACTTGGCCCAATATAACCCCCCTGTGTTTTTTTCTTTCAACACCACCGCCCACAAGCAGGTATCTCGCACCCACTTCTCCTTCCTTTCCTTCCATCGGAGGAGCCCCCATTATATTTTCACAGTCACCTCCCCTGCGGTTCCCCCTGGTTTGGTCTCTCACCGAAGTACCGTCGGATAAAGTTCTCCAGTGTATAAGTAGATGCAGTTGAACGAGGTGCCTAAGCAGCCCTTCCCGAAAACAGCCACGGTCGTCCGAAGGGTTTGCATATCTGGGAGAAATGGAGAGGTACGTGGTGAAGACCGCACTCTCTGGAGATCTAAGCTATTTGTCCAGAATGGTAGAGGGTCTCCTGCTTGAGCGGGGTGGTGGTGGTGGGGTTGGACTAGATGACCTCCAAGGTCCCTCCCGACCCTGTAATCCTGTTAATTAACCAGGGGGGTGGCTTACCTTCAGGAAATTGTGCGTGCTCCATCGCTGGAAGTCTTCAAGAAGACCCTGGGCAGCCATTTGTCCAGAATGGTAGAGGGGTTAGAGGTTGGATTAGATGACCTCTGAGGTCTCATCCAACCCTGTTATGATATGTTGTATAATGGGGGAATAAAACATTCCCGATTTTGATAGAGTTGACAGCTATCTCCAGAACGTTGCTGGAACCACAGCCTAGTTTAGTAACGGGATCCAATTGCCGTCACTGACGCAGAGACGCTGTCTGTGGTTCTGAATCAACTCGATCCATCCAATCCAGTTTCCAGGTGGAAGACTTGGTTCTGTTTGTGCGAATATCTGGTTCTTTGGTTTACTTTGCTCATAAACTTACAGCCACCTCGGTCTATGGTCCCATTTCCAATCTGGTTCTGAGACATTATTATTTGCTATCATTTGTATGCCCCTTTAATCTAAAGGACCCTCTCTAAAGTATTCTTTTTCCCAACTGGGCATCTTTATGAAGAATGGACTTCAACTCCCAGAATCCCTCAGCCAGCAGGCCTGAAGATAGTTGGACTTCATCTCCCAGAGTTCCCCAGCCAGAATAATTTAAGATGGGAGGACTTCAACTTCCAGTGTGCAGGCTGGGGAATTCTGGGAGTTGAAATCCACCCCCCCTCCCCAAAACTTCTAAAGCTGAAACCTAAAGCAGATAACAGATAATCAGAGTTGGAAGGGACCTTGTAGGTCATCTAGTCCAACCCCCCGTCCAAGTGGGAGACCCTACACCATTTCTGACAAATGGCAGTCCAATCTCTTCTTGAAAGTCTGAAATGATTACTCTCCCACAGCTGTTCTGTGGGTTGATTGTTCTCCCTGTCAGAAAATTCCTCCTTATTTCCAGGTTGAGTCTCTCCTTGTTCAGTTTCCATCCATTCTTCCTTGTCTGGCCTTCAGGTGCCTTGGAGAATAGCTTGACCCCCTTCCTCCTCTCTGGGGCAGCCCCTCAAATATTGGAAGATGCTCTCCTGTCTCCCCTGGTCCTTCTCTTCCCTAGACTAGCCAAGCCCAGTTCCTGCAACCCTTCTTCACATGTTTCAGCCTCCAGTCTCCTCATCATCCTGGTTGCTCTTCTCTGCACTCTTTCTAGGTTTCTCTCAAGCTTCCTGAGCATGAGGAAGAAAACCAGAAACCTTGTAGAAGCTTCCCCAAAACCTTTGAGTTCCAGTATTGCGCTACTCCAGACCCAAAGTCTTTCTCACCTTGAGGGATGAAGATGTTGGCCAAGATGCTTAAGCCAGCCAGGATGAGAGTAACGGCTTGGGTGAACCGGCGGCCGATGTAGCTGATTGTGAAGACTGAAAGAAACTTCGCCGGGAAGTCAACAGCTCCAAAAAAGAGTTGGATCAGGTAGATGTTGCCTCCGAAATTCTGCAAGTCCATCACCAGCCCATAATAAGCGAAACTGGTGGAGAACCTTGGGAAGGGGACCAAAGGAAGAAATAAACGAATAAGTGATAAAATGATAAAATATTAATAGAATAGAATAGAACATATAAAGTAATGAAATAAATAAAATAACAAATATAGTAAAACAAAACAGAATAGAATAATAAACTGAAATGATAAAATGTGAAAACCGAAATAAACTAACATAAAAATAATAAATAAAATAAAACTAATAAATTAAAATAAAATAGAACGATAAAATGAAATAATAAAATGCAATGAATAAAATAAAATGTAAGATAAAGCATAAAATGAAATAATAACACAGAATAGAACAGAACATATGAAATAATGAAATAAATAAAATAAATACATTAAAACATAGAATAGAATAATAAAATGAAATGATAAAATATGAAAACTGAAATAAACTAACATAAAAATAATAAATAAAATAAAACTAATAAAATAACACAGGTACATTAAAATAAAATAGAACGCTGAGATAAATAATAAACTAAAATATAATGAATAAAATGTAAAATATAAAGCATAAAATGAAATAATAAAATTAATAAAGTAACAAATAAATTGAAATAAAACAGAACAATAAAAAATAAAATAAAACTAATAAAATAGAATGATAAAATAAAATAATAAAATATGAATAAAATAAAATGTAAAGTAAGAAATAAAATATAAAATGAAATAATAAAAAATAAAATGAAACTAATAAAATAAAATAATAAAGCAAAATGTAAAATGAGAAATAAAATATAAAATGAAATAATAAAAAATAAAATAAAATAATATGAATAAAATAAAATGTGAAATAAAATATAAAATGAAAAAATAAAAAATAAAATAAAACTAATAAAATAAAATAATAAAATATGAATCAAATAAAATGTAAAATAAGAAATAAAATATAAAATGAAATAATAAAAATAATAAAAGAAAATGTAAAAGAAAATAATAAAACAAAAATAAAACATTAAATTAAATTTTAAATTAAATGAAACTTAAATGAAAAGCCAGTCCAAAGCAAAGTGGACGGAGAGAGTTTTTTTCCAGAGTTTTTCACCAGACAAAGCAGACGCAGAGGGAAATGCGGCGCATGGTCGGCGTCCGGACGAGGTCGAGCAGCGAAGTCTTGGAGGTCATGGAGGCCAATTCCTCCTTCATCTTGGATCTGAGGAACTGCAGGGTGAGGGACACATTGCAAGGCCTGGTTGAGTTTTTCAATCTGGGAGCTTTTTAATGGGGTGCAAAGGGCCAAGCCTGATAACCTGGTCCGAGGCACAAGCAGTCCTCGACTTATGAGACTTCACTTCAGCGACTGTTCAAAGTTACAATGGACATTCCCCCCCTCCCCAAAATGACCTACCACTCAGCTTTGAAGCTTGGATATTGCCCCCCCACCAGGCCCCTGGGGTCACGTGACCACATTTTGGCCCCTCAACAATCGGCTGGGATTTATGGCCAGTTGCAACACTTTGCACTCAAATGGCTGTGACTTATGGCCGTTTTTTGGCTTTTCTGGAAAAAAAAACTGGCCCAGAGAAAACAATGGGTTCACTTAACAACTGCCAGGTTTGCTTAATGACTATCTGGAAAAAGGTTGTAAAATTGGATCTAGTCGGGTGGTGAGCTGCTTTGCAAAAAGTCACAACTTATGACCGTAATTGCCAGCCTCGATTGCAGTCATAACTCGAGGACTGCCTGTATTGTAAAACCCCACGTACAGCTAGCCTTCCACCTACGACCATTCATTTCATGAGGGTCTGAAATCACTTGCGGCTGATTCTTGTACTTACGACCATGGCAAGACACCCCAAAAGTCGTATGATCAAAACGGGGCACAGTTATGCACATAAACAGAAATAATCTTGACATCTTTGGGGTCTTCACCTCCACATTTAGCTTTCCAGCAGCTTCCTCTTTCCTGTTCATTTTGGCCACCTTCTTCAGCTCCGTCACGGCCCGTTCGAGCTTCCCGGCTGTTATCAGCCAGCGAGCCGATTCAGAAAGCCACCTGTGGGTGGATGAAGGATGGAGAAAAGGAAAAGACACCACAAGGAGAGCCACGCCGAGGCTTATCAACTATTCCCCAGTTAATGCTATGGCTTCCAGCTCGGCAAAAGAGCTGGTCGTTGAAAATATGTCATTGTGTCTTTGGTTTTCTCACTGAGGACTAGTGCATTGCCATGGGTCTTAACGAAGGCTAAAATTGGAGACAGGATATGGGAAAGACGGCTGTTTCCCGGTCCCTTAATTTACCCCCCATGTCCTATTTACCAAGAATAACAGAAGAACAGGAAATAAGGCAGAGAGACCACCAGCTGTAAGTGGTGCCAATCTCGGAAAGTATATGCCAGGCCGGCCAGGATAAGCTGCCCAGTGGTGTACACACAGCCATTGATGGTCCCCAGCACTGGCCGGGTCTTGGTGGGCGTCCACTCCACACCTGTTGGGAAGAACAGAACCAGCATTCGAAGGCTATCAAGCTTGCCCAGGTGAAGGGAAAAAACAAAACAAACAAACTCAGATTGGCAAGTAGAAACCATTAGGGCTGCCGAGAGGTACATTTAGCAAGAAAGCAAACCACACTCCAGAAATAACAGAATAACGGTGACTTGAAGAAAATAACGGTGACTCTCGATGGAGATCCTCTGTCATGGTTGTCCCAAAGCAGCGGTGGTATTCTACCGGTTCATCCCGGTTTGGCCGAGCCGGTAGCGGCGATGAGCAGCGGAGAATGAACCCGTTTTCTCCGCCGTTCTCTGCTGTTGGGCCCACCTGCCCGCCTGGGCTCCCATATTCCCCTTTATCCTCTGTGCCACGCGGCAGCTGCCAAAGCAACTGGGAGAATGCAGGCTAGCAGGAGGTGAGTTGGAACGCCTCTGCGCCTGCACAAAGCGTGCATTTGGCGCGCGCGCGCAAAGTAGGTGCACATGCGCAAAGCACGCCCACCAAGCCACGCCCACCGAACCGGTGGTAAAACTTTCTTGAATCCCACCAAAGCTGTCCCAAAGGTGATTTTGTTTCAAGAGGCAACTGGACGTTTTTCTCTGAAGACGTTTCGCTTCTCGTCCAAGAAGCTTCTTCAGCTCTGACTGGATGGTGGAGGATGGAAGGATTTATATTCCTTGCAGACTGCTGATCATTTGCATCCTTTTTAGAGAGTCCTTGAGGCCACTTGGAGGTTTATTTTTGGCCTTAGAATCACCTTAGTGGAGCCTTCTTGGAACTGTTGAAAGGACTGTGTTGTACACTGGAGATAAATGATGTCATATCTGTAGAAAGAGGGCTGTTCAATTTGGATATAGATGGCCTCTTTGACCCCTCTTTCAAACCAGCGGTCCCCTCTGTCCAAAATGGGGACTTAGCTGTCTTCAAAAGAGCGGCCTTTGTCTTTTAAATGCAGATGAACCTCATCCTGATGGGTTTGTTCTCCTATGTTGTGCCATGTGTTTGTGAAGTGGTTGTTTTGTTTCTCCAATGTACAGATCTGCGTGTGGCTCACTGCATTGTATTGCATATACCATGTTGCTCGTTTTGTGCCTGGGTGTTTTATCCTTGGGGTGGACACGCTTCTGCCTTTCAGTGTATTCTTGGGTTTGAGGTGGGCACGTGTGTTGTGTTGGCAAAGGTGGCCTCAACAACTCTCTACAAAGGATGCAAAGGACCAACTGCCTGCAAGGAGTATAAATCCTTCCGTTCCCCACCATCCAGCCAGAACTGAAGAAGCTTCTCTGAGGAAAACGTCTTCAAAAGAAAAAAAATAAAAAAGTCCAGTTGCCTCCTGAAAAAAAAGAACCTTTGAAGGCCTACTATTCCTGCCCATGGAGGTTCCATTAATGGCTCGCAAATCGTTCAACGCTGGGGAAGACAGATCACGTGGCAATGGTAGGATCCCAGGGACTCACACAGAGAGACACCGTTGAGCACGATGCCCGAGAAAGCCATCCCGGTGAGAAAGCGGAGGAAGCAGTAAACGCTGAAATTGGGAGAAAACGCCGTCGCTGTGCCAGTTGTGGCCAGCTGCAGGTAACACCACAAGAGGATGGGCTGGCGCCCGAATCTGCAAGGGGGCAGAAAAAGAAGTCAGGTTAGAACAGAGGTGGAGAATGAAGAGAATATGAGGACGAAAGGACGGAGCTGAAATTCTGCCTCATTTTCATCCCGTCGTGCATGAGAAAATTGACTTTGTCAGCTTTGGAAGCCATATTGAGACCAGATGCTCCCACGCTGCCACATTTTGAGCCTGGGAAAGTGGGAGGGGGGAAATTTCTCGGAGTGTATGTAGTTAGACATAATAACATTCTTTTTCTAATTCAAGGTCATGTTATTCTGTGCATAAGTGAGGGGAAGTCTCAAGTTGGGATGGGTAGTGGGATACAAAACAAACACAGTCACAGAAAACAGGTGAAGCCCCTTTTATTTTTTTACTTTGCTTCCAAGCTCCGAATATTCTTGATGGAAGACAAAAATCTCCCACACAAACGATTACAAGAAGAAGGGAAAAAGCAACACAAACCAGGCAAGATAAGGGCTGGAGGACGTCCACAGATAACACACACTGGGAAAGACACCAAACTCAGAGAGGAACCATAAACTAGAGATATTTCCATGCTTTGTTTCCAGCACTGGCCCATACGCATGTCTGTCCTCTTATCCAGTTGTCACAGCTGCAGCCCATGAAGAGGATCAAGGCCCTCTCCTCCCCCTTAGACCAGTCTCTCCCTTATCCTCTCCTCCCTGCGTGCCCTAGGATGGAGAGGGGATGGGCCTGGGTCCTCCTCTGACTGCCCAGCCGGCCTCTGCCCTTCCCCAGCCTCCTCCCCAACCTCCGGAGCCACACTCCCACTCCCTGTCGGCTGTTCCTCGTCTCCCTCAGGTTCAGTCTCCACCAGCGGAATGACAGATGGTGATTGGGGCATGTGATGCAATGATGATGGTTGTGCAGGGGATGGATTTTGTAGTTTTTTTACTTATTGCAAGGAAGCCCGGAACTTTCAGATTCGGGATTCCGCAGTTGTGCCAGTTTACTATCCAAAATAAAATGAAATTTTGAGAAGATGCCTGTCTCGGAGTTATTGGTTGGGGTGGAGATTTGCTGGAATGCTGACAGACTTCTGAAGTTTGTTAGAACAGGAAAGAGGGGAAAAAACGGTCCATTCTGATTTAGTAAGGGCACAAATGACCCTTTCTTTGTATAGGCAATCCGCAACGTACAACCACAACCGTACCCCAAATTTCTGTTGTTAAGCGAAACATTTGCCAGGTGAGTTTTGCCCCGTTTTACGACTTCTCTTGCCACGGTTGTTAAACGAACCACTGTGGTTGACAAGTCAGTCGCCCGGTTGTTAAGTGAATCCGGCTTCCCTGTGGACTTTGCTCGTCAGGAGGTTGCAAAAGGACATCACATGACCTTGGGACACTGCGACTGTCATAAATGCGAATCGGTGGCCAAAACATCCAAATTTTGATCACACGATCGTAGGGATGCTGGGACGGTCATAACTGTGAAAAGCGGTCGTAAGTCACCTTTTTCAGTGTTGTTGTAACTTTGAACGGTCACTAAATGAACTGTTGTAAGTTGAGAACCACCACCTGTATACCCCAACCGTCATGCTTCCAGTGGGAAACTCAGCCTTCAAACCTCAATTTAAATTGGAAAGAAATTTTCTAGCTTGTTGCAACAAAGCAGAAAAACTTTGAAAAAATCCTCTTTGGCAGCCAGAGGAATTTCAGTGGAAGTTGGAAAGTAATACAGGGGGTCCTCGACTTACAACAGTTCATTGAGTGACCGTTCAAAGTCACAACAGCCCTGAATAAAGGGACTTATGACCGTTTTCACACTTACGACCCTGATCAAAATTCAGACTCTCGGCAACTGGCATGTACTCATGACAGTTGAGGAGTCCCGAGGTCACACACGATCCCCTTTTGCGACCTTCTGACGAGCAAAATCAGGGCGATTCACTTAACGACCGTGCTACTAACTTAACAACTGCGGAGATTCCCTTAACGGCTGTGGCAAGCCAGGTCGTAAAATGGTGAATATTTCACTTAACCAATGTCTCGCTTATAGCAACGGAAAAATTTAGGCTCAACTGCGGTCGTTGGTCAAGGACTACCTGTAGTACAAAACGGGCCAGTTTCTGTGAGACGTTTCAGTGATTTATTTCTATTAACCCAGTGTGAGCTTTATCCCAGTTACCAAGTTTAGCATTTAGCATTTGCAACCTGGTCTTCTAAATTAGGAGTAAATATTAATAGAAATATTTTACGGAGTCATTCAATAAGACACCACTGTACAGAACTGGGTGGGTCAGAGAGAAGCTAAATTATCCGGTTAATTATCCCCTTAGTGTCTTACAACATTAGTGTAATACAGAGGTCTCCAAACCTGGCCAACATTTAAGAGTTGTGGACTTCAGCTCCCAGAATTCCCCAGGCAGGATGGCCGGCTAGGGAATCCCAGGAGTTGAAGTCCACAAGTCTTAAAGTTGACAAGTTTGGGGACCCCTGGTGTAATACTACTCTATAAGGCCTTGTGTTAAGGCCACACATGGAATATCGCATCCACTTTTGGTTGCCACAATATAAAAAAGATGTTTTGAGGCTCTGGAAAGAGTGCAGACAAGAGCAACAAAGATGATAAGGGGACTGGAAGTTAAAACATACAAAGAACGGTTGCGGGAACTGGATATGTCTAGTCTAATGAAAAGAAGGACATGGGGAGACAGGATAGCAGGGTTCCAATATTTGAGGGGCTGCCCCAAAGAAGAGGGAGTCAAGCTATTCTCCAGAGCACCTGAGGGCAAAACAAGAAGCCATGGATGGAAACTAAGCAAGGAGAGAAGAAACCTAGAACTAAGGAGGAATTTCCTGACTGTGAGAAGAATTAATTAGTGCAACAAAGTTGTAAATGCTTCAACACTGGAAGCTTTTAAAAAGAGATTGGACAACCGTTTGTCTGAAGTGGTATAGGTTTTCCTGCCTAAGCAGAGGGTTGGACTAGAAGACCTCCAAGGTCCCTTCCAACTCCGTTATTTTATTCTATTGATTGGTACTTTTATCCTACAAATACTGAGGACAATTAACCAGTGGAACAGCTTGCCACTAGAAGTTGTGGGTGCTCCATCACTGGAGGTTCTTAAAAAGAGACTGGACAATGACTTGTCTGAAATGGTCTAGGGTCACCTGCTTAAGCAGGGGGTTGGACTAGATGACCTCCAAAGTCCCTTCCAACTCTGCTATTCTATCCTGTGTCTGCATTGCACCAAGAATATTGGTGCACACTAAATGCATTTGGGAAAGAAAACCCTAGCACTTTGGACATGCCCAGAGGCATTACTCAGTTGCAAAGATATCCAGTTCATTATCCCCTTAGCATCTTAAAACATTAATAACTATTTTTAAATCCTGGATCCGCACCGCACCCGAGAATATTGCTGCATTTTCTTTTTTTGCATTTTTTTAAATTAATTTTTTGCGTTAATGAATGCCAATTAATTTGGCATTCATTGGTGCAATTAAATGCATCTAACAAAGAAAAGCCCTAACACTCTGCACACACTCAGAGACATTCCTATGTTGCAGAGTTGAGTCGAGCTACAGCAATTTCCCACTTTACAACATGTTTAACTTGGGTATCGTCCCTCACCTATCCGAGAGGCCTCCAAATAAGATCCCGCCAATTAAAACTCCAGCCATGTAAATCGACTGCGCCATTTGCTTTAGTGTCCGGGAGGAACAAACCAGATCCCACTGCCAAAATATTTGGGGTCATGCAGAAGGAAAAAGAGAAAATAAATAGACATATACACATACATACATACATACATACATACATACATACATACATACATACATTTTAAAAACATCTCTTTTGGTGAACAATGTGGTTCCAGGTTTTTACATTTCAATACAAACATGACCTTAGTTACATATTTCTCTTTCATGTTCAATTTCATATCATATCATTACATTTCCCATTTTCCTATAAATTTTCTCAGATATTCTTATATTCATCACACTTATTTTATCCATTTTCAATTCATATCTTAGCTTATTTCATTTTTCTTCATGTATTCTCATGTCTTATTTTATAATATTATCTAAAATTCTTATTTTGTTTCAATATTCATTATACTTTTATCGGTCACACTTGCAATTTTATCACATACTTTTATTTCATTGTCCGGTAAGTTTCATCTCAATTCTAGTAGTTCAAACATTACCCCCTTTAATTATCAATTTGAGCGTGCCGCTCAAAGATATATATTTTAAAGCCATTATTTCCCCACCACCACCAAAAATAGGTTTTTGTCTTCACAGTAGAGATAGGGGGAAAGTCTCATTCCCAGGAATCGTGCACACTACGGATCTTTCAACACTCCACGGAGTGTCCCACTCTTAATTTAAAATTAGGGTGCTGTGTTTCTTGCACAGGTTCTGCAAATTTACAAAGCCACAACCCCCCAAAACAATAAATGCATTTGTGGGCAAGCCCTTATAAAATAAAATAAAATAAAATCAACCTCCCTGGCCTTAGGGTTGGGCGAGAAATAAATATCACTTTTTTTTTAGCAACTTGTCCTAAACTATGGAAGAAGAATCGGTGCACTTACAGTAAGTTAGTAACACAGCAGTTAAGTGAATCAATGAGTTAAGTTAGTAACATGGTTGTAAAGTGAATCTGACTTCCTCGTTGGCTTTGCTTATCAGAAGGTCGTAAAAGCGGATCATGTGACCCAGGGATCCTGCAACTGTCATAAGTACATGCCAGTTGCCAAGCGTGTGAATTTTGATCACGTGTCCGTAGGGATGCTGTAACGGTTATGTGAAAAATGGATATAAGTGCCTGTTGTAACTTTGAACGGTCACTCAATGAACAGTTGTAAGCCGAGGACTACCTACAGCGTCTGGGGGAGTCTCAGCCTCCTGATTTGAGAACCTGGATGTGCCCAACCTGATCGCCTCTGAATCCAGAAAATCTTTGATCTCACCTCTGTCACAATGGTCTCTTGGAAGGTGCTTCGGTTGTACACCCATCCATCTCTACACGGTTCGGTTTCCATCTGGGTTTCGTTCTCTGCGGTGCCGTTCGAATGCCACCACTGCTTCTGGCGGAAACGGTGGCACTCTGCCGGCTTTCGATTCTCGTCCATGGGGAGGGACACCCCAAGGCGAGCCTCATCTTTTGAACTCCAGTTCCTGGGAACAGCGTCGCGGCTGGGCGCGCAGTGATGATCTGGCGTCCCCGCGGTAAAATTCTGCAGTATCATATGACAAGCCATCATAAGCACCGGAATGGAGACGAGGGTCACATAGACAATTTGGAAGCGTCCCATGCTGCCAACATGTTCTAAAACCTCTGTGAAGCCCATGATAGGCAGCTGGAAGGACCAAAATTGGAGAAACCTATGTGAGAAGGTGGAAGGAAAGGATATAGCCCTTCCTGGACCTCTTCCTGGTAGAAGTCTATCAAACCTTGCATGAGCACTGTTTTTTTTTTAGGAAGGACCTTAAACCAGTTTCTCCAAAGGGACTTCAGCTGGTTTCTTCAAGGGACCTTCAACCAGATCTCTAAAGGACCTTTAACCAGTTTCTCCAAAGAATCTTAAACCAGTTTCATCAAAGGACCTTCAACCAGTTTCTTCAAAGGACCTTCAACCAGATCTCCAAAGGACCTTCAACCAATTTCTCCAAAGGACCTTCAACCAGATCTCCAAAAGACTTTCAACCAAAGGACCTTCAATCAGTTTTTCCAAAGAATCTTAAACTAGATCTCCAAAGGACCTTCAACCAATTTCTTCTAAGGACCTTCAACCAGATCTCCAAAAGACTTTCAACCAGTTTCTCCAAAGGATCGTAAACTAGATCTCCAAGGACTTTTAACCAAAGGACCTTCAACCAGTTTCTCCTCATCCAGAAAAGCAGGAGCTCTTTTCTAGAAGCCACAAAGATGAAGGATACGGTTTTGGACTCCACTTCTGGAATCAAGGAATAAATATACCGCCTCCCCTAATCTGGGTGGGACCGGACATTCTCCATCCAGCAAAAACTGTCTTCCCTCTTTCCTAAAAAAAAACACCTCTTTTGGAGGTGGAAAAACCGTGATCTTCCAATAAATTGAACCAGGACAGAGGCAAGTTCTAGTTGAGCTCCAGGTTAAAGTGTGACAGCACAACAGGGGTGGAAGTGTGAAAAAGGACACAGAGGTAGCAAACTCTTGGTGTGACTTTTCAGCCCACAGGGCAATTTCATGCCATAGAGCAACCTCTTGATCCCACAGCCGGGTGTATCATTCACATGGCACCGTGTTAGAGATTAACTGCCCTTGGAGAAGATCCAAGGTCTTTTGGTGGTCATGGAGAACTTGGCCAGCAACGAGGAGGAAGCCGCAGAGATGTCTCCTGGCCACCACGATTGATCTTCAAGATTTTACAAGAAAATGTATGAGGGAAGACACTTCAACAAACGTGTCTTGTTGACCTTCCAACCATCTGGAGATGAAGAGCATTTTCATGAGGTCATCCCCATCTCTGGTCTCCACTGTCGTAAAGCAGGGGTCTCCAAAACTTGGCGACTTTAAGACTTGCGGACTTCTACTCCCAGAATTCCTCTTCCAATTCTCCTTCCTTCCTTTCTTCCTTTCTCCCTCCCTCTTTCTCTTCCCCTTCCAATTCTCCTTCCTTCCTCCCTTTCTCCCTCTCTCCCCCTTTCCTTTCCCTCCCCATTCCAATTCCTTCCTTCATACCTCCCACCCTCCTTCCCTTCTTCCTTTTCTTCCTCCTTTCCAATCTCCCTCCCTTTTATTTTACCTTATTTTTCACAGTTCTCAACCACCCAGTTCCTTTCCTTTTCCTTCCTTCCTTCCTTCCTTCCTTCCTTCCTTCCTTCCTTCCTTCCTTCCTTCCTTCCTTC
>NW_020769393.1:2596467-2609988 GCF_900518735.1 Pseudonaja textilis
AATATTTGCAGCTCAGAGTTGGACTGTGGAGTTGGACTTGAAGCTCTCTCGGCTTGGTGGTTTTCTTGCAGACGTTTCATGACCCAACTAGGTAGCATAGAGAGCGAGCCCCACTCCCTTCTAGCATTGATGATGTTACCTAGTGAGGTAATGAAATGTCTGCAAAAAAACCAACAACCCATCAAGCTCAGAGAGAACCAAGGACTCCACAGTCCTCCCCCTCCTCTTCTTCTTCCTCCTCCTCCTCTTCTTCCTCCCTCTTCCTCTTCCTCTTCCTCCTCCTCTTCTTCCTCCTCCTCTTCCTCTTCTTCCTCCTCCTCTTCCTCTCCACAGTCCTCACTCCCTTCTAGCACTGATGAAGTTACCTAGTTGGATAATTATCAAACATCAGCAAGGAAAACCATCAAGCTCAGACAGCACTAAAGACCCCACAGTCCTTTTCTTCCTCCTCCTCCATCCCCATTCTCTTATAGCACTGATGATGGTACCTAGTTGGGTCATGAAATGTCTCTAAAAAAACAGCCAAGCTCAAAGACCAGCAAGGACCTCACAGTTACAAGGCGTGTGTGTGTGAGAGAGAGAGAGAGGAGGAATCATACCTGATTGAAGTGTTCAGGGCCTGGATGATGTGCGTGGTGTGTGATGTGTGCTTGGAGGACGGGGAGTGAAGATAGAGGCATGTTTGCAACTTACAGGCATAGAGTAGTCCTTGATTTACAACCGGTTGCTAAACAACGCATTCAAAGTTACAACGAACAGGCAATTTCACAAACGTCACTTCAGAGTTTAAAACAAACCACGGTTCTTTTTTTTTTTCTTCTTCAAATGTTTGCATTGCTCCCTAGTGAGTTTCCAAAACATTTCAGCTGCCAGAATTCTGGAGCCACAGGACTAGAAACTTGATTGCTTCTCTTGCGATCTTTTAAAAAAACCAAAAAAAGCAGATTTTGCTCCCAATGCAGCCAATTCAGAGGCCGATCTTTTGGGAATGAAGGGCGAACACTCTGCCAGGCAAATCTTGCACATTTAGCAAGAATCAAAGTTGCATCCTGGTTAGCCGACTTTGCAAGCTTGGGAAGGTGACAGGAAGGGGGAGAACAAGAAGAGAAATATAAATTGGGGGCACATAGAACATATTCCCCCTCGGGGAAGAGAAAAGATGGAGGGAAGACAGGCTAAGAACAACATTTTTGCTCTCTGCAGAAAAATTTGCCAGTCCTTCTCTTAGAACTGGTGCCAGATAAATATTTCCCACTGATCTGAGATTTTTCTGTGCCCAGCAGGGCCTTTGGATTGCATTAGGACTGGGGGGGTGGGGGACAAGGCCCCCCCATTTCCACACCAACCCAAAACATTTCCTGTGGTTTCTGCAACTTAACTCCTTTATTTGCTGGGGGGGTGTGTGTGTGGAAATTGGCAGGTTGCTTGGCTGTATCTCTCTCTCTCCCTGTCGGTTCATCACTACTAAGACTTAAGGTTTCTAAGGACAGGGCTGGAGGGTGGCAATCACAACTTTGCAAAACCCTTTTGTCTAGATCTTGAGGGTCTTCAAGTGGGGGGCACAACAGGGCCAGCAGAAAGTCCTGGGTTCGAAAGAGTTGAATTCAAACTCTAGCAAGGCGCTGCGTTAATATTAGGGTTGGTCACACAGCCAACCAGATGTTTAGACTGGAATTTTTATCCAACTTATTGAATCCTTCCAAGGATTGGGATACATAAGTGTGGTTGTTTGATGGTGTTAAAGGTATAGGGTTTCCTGCCTAAGCAAGGGGTTGGACTAGAAGGCCTCCAAAGTCCCTTCCAACTCTGTTATTATTCTATTCTTGTTCTGTTCTACGCTATTCTCATTTTACTATTCTATTCTATTCGTCTCGTCTTGTCGCAGGATGTCAGCCGTTCCGAGTCAAGCTGCCTTTTGCAATTGACCGATGGGGATTTTGTTCAAAGGGTGAGGGGTTCCAGATAATATTCTAATCCTTATCATTTCCTGATTTTCTACAGATCTATCCATTTCAGTCTCCCTACTTGCAACTCTGCCCAATTTGGTTCCGTCTTTTTCCAGTTTCTCATTTCAAGGTTTTGAAGGAATAACCACCAAACCAGGAGAATTGCATTTGAAAAACAGCCAAAGAGACATCTAGAATAGCAATTTAATATTGCATTTAATAAATATTTGGCATTCTTTGCTCTGGCAAAACCATGACTGAGTCAGGAAAGGAACAGCAGTAAGACGACACAATTAGGAAAATTTTGACAATCATTTTCAGACATTGCTTTTGAGACCTTAGCTAAATTTTTAAAATTCTTTTTTAGCCCTGTTTTATAACTTTCCATCTATTTAACCAGGTACAACGAGGGCTGCCTTTGATCCAAATTGTTTATGTTATCTTGATGGCAGCCACTGGGGAATTAAATTGGATTCTTTTTCATGTTGCTTTCATCTTTATAACGCTTTCCAAGGCATTTAGATAGTATTCCAAAACTGTCCATACGTGTTTTTAAAAAGACTATATAACCTAGCCACGAAATAATCTTCTGATACAAATTCTTGACTTTTTAAAGGGAGGAAAGCGGGGGAGGGAACTCTGTATAAGTTCAGAAGCACTCCTTCCATGCTTGAGGCATTCAATGCTTTAGTGCATTGAAATCTCTCCCGAAGAGCAACAGAGGTGATTAGGGGGTGAGGCTAAAACATATGAGAAATACTTGCAGGATTTGGGTTTGGCTAGTCTAGTGGAAAAAAGGACTAGGGGTGACATGAGAGCAGTCTTCCAATATCTAAGGGGCTACCAAAAAGAGGAGGGGGGAGTCAACTTATTTTCCAAAGCACCAGAAGGCTGGACAAGAAGCAATGGATGGAAACTAATCAAGGAGAGAAGCAACCTGGAAATAAGGAGAAACTTCCTAACAGTGAGGGCAATTAACCAGTGGAACAGCTTGCCACCAGAAGTTGTAGGTGCTTCATCACTGGAAGTTTTAAAGAAGAGATCGTAATGTAATGTATACATCCAAACTAGGCTGTGATGTTTCTCTGTGTCATATGTGTCTGTGTATGCATAATGCAGATCCTTTGAGAGCTGAATGCAATGAAATTTCATTTTAATGTATGCTGGTTAGCGTACATTTAAAGGGATAATAAAATCTATTCTATTTCTATTATTTCTAATCTTCGGCTTATGTTGTGACTGCAGAAGACCTTTTTCATTTTGAAGTATGCTGTTCGAGCTTTCTCTTTCCTTGTTATATTCTATTCTATAGTCTGTTTTATTTCTATATTTCTATTTCTGTATTTCTATTTCTATTTCTCCTCTCATTTTCATGCTATTATTTTCCTTCTCTTTTCTCCTCTCTCGTTTCTTTTCCCCTCCTCTCCTTTTGTTTCTCTTTCTATTCTATTCTATGCTATTTTCTATTCTATTCTATGCTATTTTCTATTCTATTTTCTTTTCTAATCTAATTCTATTCTCTATTCTACTCTACCTCTATTTTCTATTCTATTTCATTTTCTATTCCATTCTATATTCTATTCTAATTTTATTCTCTATTCTATTTTCTATTCTATTCTATTCTATTCTATTCTAATTCTATTCTCTATTCTATTCTATTTTTATTCTATTCTATTCTAATACTATTCTCTATTCTACTATTTTATTCTAACTTTATTCTCTATTTTCTATTCTATTCTATTCTATTCTATTCTATTCTATTCTATTCTATTCTATTCTATTCTATTCTATTCTTCCATTCCATTCTCTTATGCTGTTCTATGATGTTCTATGATTCTTAAAACCAGTCCTCCACCCAAGGAGACACACGCCTTTGCTCAGAGAATCTCTCTCTATCCCAACTTTCCTTTCATCCAAATAATATTTCTCATAATTCACCACCCTCCCGGATGGCCACTCACCTCACTGACGATGGTGGACGTAAACTGAGTTTGGTCATAAAACCATCCCTCGGCGCACGGTTCGGTTGCCGTCTCATTCGCCCCGGGGACACTTGCGTTGAGGAGATACCACTGAGCGTCCGTGAAGCGCCTGCATTTCTCCAACCTTTGCTTGTTATCCAGGGGGATGCTGACCCGGAGAAGCTGGCCGGCGCCTTGCAGAAGAGTGATATTGGGGTACTCGCTGCCATTGGGGGCGAGGTGCACCTGGCAGCGGTGCCCCGGGATAGCGCCCGTGAAGTTCTGGAGAAGGTTGTGGCTGGCCATGAACAAGATTGGGATGGTCAGTAGCATAGTGTGGATAAGTTGGAAGCGTCCCATGCCACCAATTTGCTCCAGGAGCTCCCCAAAAGCCATGGTGAGCTAGAAAAAATCCTCAGGGGGTTTTCCCAAAAAAAAACCTCTACAGGCCAGATCTTAATCCTGGGCCGAACACTGTTCACATAAAGCAGAAGGCCAGGAGATGGAGAGATGGAGAAGAGAAAAGAAGAAGAGAGGGAGAAGAGAAAAAGATGGAAAGATGGAGAAAAGAGAAAGATGGAGAGATGGAGAAGAAAAATAAAGAAAGAGATGGAGAGATGGAAAAGAGAGAAAAAAAGAAAGAAAAACACTGTAAGATTGGCGGTGACTTTAAAAAATAGAATTCCTGTAAAACAAAGATCCGGAGGAAAAGAATATCCAGGATTTTTTGATTCAAAGAATTAGGGTTAGCAGATTCAGTGGAAATAAACCGCTTTTTCTAAACGGAGCGCCCTTAATTCTCTTAAAAATAGCGTCTAAAGAGCTCAGCGCATCTCTTCCTTCATCCGGCGATGCTGGAGAGGACCGATCCGTGCGCTTTTTCAGGGTCAGAAAACTCCCGTTTTCCCTCCCTTCGCCCTTACCCCGTTGACTCTCCTTTTTGCTGGGGGAGATTTGAGGACCTGGCTGAGAGTTTTGGAGTCCAGAAATGTGCCGTCCAATGAAGAAAGGGTGAAAAAAAAGAGAAAAAAACTATTGAGATTCTTGGCACTCACCCGCATCGAAAAGAAAAACGCTCTCTGCCCTGTTCGTGCCCAGTCCCAGGGAGCTACTGAGCCCTTCGTTTTCCTGCTTAAGGAAAATTGTTTGGAAAGGTTGCTTTTGCGTGGATTATTTATGAAAAGCGACAAGCAGCTGATTTGGTTAACGTTTGACCCTGGTTTGGAGGGGGATAAACTGGGGGGGGGAATTGAGGATGGCAGGGGGTGAGGAGGGTGCAGAGAGATTGGTTAAAGGGGAAGAAAGTACATGAACTCTTGAAAGGAACAAGGGTGAAATATGCAATTTAAGGGTGTGGAATGTGGCGTAAACTTTTTTAATAAAAAGAAGTTTTCGTAGAAAAGCCTGCTTCATCCACTGTTTGCTCCCGTGGGGGTTGGAGTTCAAATCCCGCTGTTTCTCCGTCCAGGATACAGGTAGTCCTTGACTTATGACCCCAACCGAGCCCCAACATTCCATGTTTGTTGAGTTTCACACCCTAGTGTGACCTTTCCATCCAGAGCGGTTCAGGGAATCACTGCCGTCGTAAAGTTAGGAACACGGTTGTTAAGCGAATCTGGCTTCTCCCCCATGGATGTCGCTCGTCCGAAGGTCGTAAAAGGGGATCACGTGACCCCCCCCCAGGACATAAATATGAATCTGTGGCCAAGCGCCTGAATTTTGGATCACACGACCACAGGAATACTTCAATGGTCGTAAGTGTGAAAACTGGTCATAAGTCACTTTTTTTTCCAGTGCTTTGTGTTGTGGTTCACCGGTGGCCTGTTGCAGACGGCAGCAGACTCGGACAGTGGCGAGAAATGGGACCAGTCAGAGAGTCTGGCGAGGACTCGGACGAGGGTCCTGCATCCGATGCAGAGTTGGGGCCAGGACCCTCTGGAAGTGGGGTGCTGCCTCGAGTCTGGCAGCAGCGAGGCAGAGGAGCAAGGGGAGCCTGTGCTCAGTGTGCATATGTGCAGAGCTGCTAGAAGGCAAGAGCAGCTGAGACAAAAGGGGGCGACTTGGGAGTAAGGCTGGGAGGTGATTGCCCCTCCCATATGGTATAAAGGACAGGCAAAGGTGATGAAACCTTTGCAGGAAGCAAAGTCGTTCGTTCGGTTCAGATTCATTCTTGAAGCTCTTTGTACTTTGGTTGATTTTTTTTTCCTAGTTCATTTGATACTACTGGCAGCACATTTTGTGGTGGTCTGTGGTTGTTAAGTCAACCCTGTGATTGATTAAAGAGGAACCCGAGGAAAACAAGATAACTGTAGGCGGATCAGGCAAGCGAGCCAAGCCGCAAATGACAAGCAAAACTCCAGTCTTAAGCTGGGACATGACTTCTGAACAGAAGGATCTCGGGTTTCGCCATTCATATTTTAATATATTCCCCAGGCAAGAAGGCTTACTTCTGGCACAGCTACAAAATAACACAACTTGTTTTTCTGGAGGCTGGCTGCCATGAAATCTCCTAGACATTTAATTAATGCACGTCAATAAGGACTTGTAACTTGTCTCTTTGAAGCCATGAAATCATCAAGCAAAACTTGAACTGGAGCCATTGTCTTTTTAACATCGGGCGGCCTTGATAATTCCTGCTCCATCCAGCCCCTTCGGAGTTACAGCCACCAGGGGGCAGCGCCTCTCCATCTGGGCTTCAACAGGGAGAGAAGACCACCAGGAAATCACAGGTTCGGTAACTAAACGTCAAAAATTAAAAAAAAATCCTCCAATCAGTTAGATTTCCAGGATTGCAGCTTAACCTTTGTAGGTGAGACAGAGAGGTGAGCTGCCAAAAAGGGTTGCCAACATTTTATTTTTATTTTTTTTTGCTGCTCTTAAAAGACATGTTTGGGCATACACCTGTGATCATTCCAGCTAGTCCTTGACTTACGACTGCAATTGAGCCCGGAATTCCGGTTGTAAATCATGCCGGTTGTTAGGTGGGTCATGACGTGTCCAACCTGGTTTTATGACTTTTTTTGCAGTGCCGTGAAGCGAAACCATTGTCTGCAAAATGAGTGGTTTTTGCGGGAAATTGGAAATAAATATCAGTTTCCAGCAAAACAAAAACCTGACTGAAGAAGTGTGGAATTCCACAGAAAAACACAGATTCCGATAAGGCAAACAATACCCCTCCAAGGTCCCTTCAACTTCTATTCTCATTGATTGATTGAAACCGTCGTAAATTGAGGTTGTGTCACCGTGGCATGCCATAAATGCAGATCGGTTGCTAAGCAACCCAAATGCGACCACATGACTGCAGGAAGGCCCGACCGACCATCAGGCCTTCAAATCCAGGTCTGTTTGGTGGTCTGTTGTTGGCTTCAAAAGGACTCTAAAGCAACCAGTCATAAGTCAAGGACTACATCAGTCATTATCCTGAGTCCAAAGGACACTGCCAATGCAAACTGAGGTCTCTCAGCGGGTGCAAAGTCTGTCGGGAATTGTACCTGGGACACAGGGAGTCCTTGACTTTACAACCACAGCTGAGTCCCAAATTTCTGTTGCTAAGCGAAGCATTTAAGTGAATTTTGCTCCATTTTATGACCTTTTGTGCCATAGTTGCTAAATGAATTGCTGCGGTTGATAAAGTCAGTCACATGGTTGTTAAGAGCCTTTATAACTTCAAACAGTCACGAAATGAACTGTTGTAAGTCAAGGACAACCCATATTGAATTATATTCTATTTACCACTTAGCCAACGCATAATATCGTTATTATTAGGATGACTCTTATGCTGTTTATCATCTTGCGGGAAAATTGTCGCTTCTGATGATTGCACATCCTGTTCGGCTCCAAGAATAGAATAGAATAGAATTATAGGAATAGAATTAAAAATAGAAGAGAAGAGAATTAAGAAGAGAAGAGAAAGAGAAGAGAATAGGATTCGGAATAGAATGGAATGGAATAATAGGAATAGAATTTAGAATAGAATGGAATTTAAAAAAAAGAATACAATAGGAAATAAGAGAATAGGAAATAACAGAAATAGAAAAATTAGAAATAGAGCTGGAAGGGACCTTGTAGGTCATCCAGTCCAACCCCTTGCACAAGCAGGAGACCCTATACCATTTCAGACAAGGGACTGCCCAGCCTTTTCTTAAAAACCTCCAGCGATAGAGCGCCCACGATTTCTGGTGGCAAGGGGTTCCACCGGTTAATCGTCTCCCCTGTGAGGAAGTTTCTCCTTAATTCCAGGTTGCTTCTCCCCTTGATCAGTTTCCGACCATTGTTTCTTCTTCCTGCCTTCTGGTGCTTTGCAGAACCATCATAATAATCATGGGTGCCGGCACCCGGAAAACCAACTTGGCGTGAGCATCCTCTCGATCTCGCCGCCCAGCTGTGCCAAACCCCGCTTCTCCTCCCCCCTGAGGGGGGGGGGTGGAGGGGGGAAGAAAGAGGCTTCAGCCAGCAGCCTGCAAGTCACCGTTATGGCTGCAGCCAAGACGCCTGTCTAATGAAATGTCAACATGTTGCAACGACAGGCTCATTAGCGGCAGAGGTCGGCCATGACATGGCACGGACGGACGGACCAAGGGGGGGGGGGGGGGCCGCGGCTGGAATGTTTTGGACTCTGCTCTCAACCGTCCGGCCAGAACTTTTCGAGACCCCAGGAAGAGACAGGAGGACAGTCTGCGTCCACCTCATAAACTGGAACGTCCTTTAGCCAAAAGTCAGGGGCGGCTGCACAACTGCATCCCAAAGACAGGGGCGCTTCAGGGTTCAAGCAATGGGTTTTTAGGGGGCCACATTTCAAACCTGGCCGGGGAGAGAGGCTGGCCTTAAAAGAGTTGTAATTGAAAAAAAAAAAAAGGATAAAAAATAAACAGTTTAATACAAGCATTTTGCATCGCTTAAAAATATGGATGAGCAATAGAAACATACAGGAAGTGTGTTTACAGGTTAACAGAGTGGGAAGGGACCTTGTAGGTCATCTAGTCCAACCCCACGGCCAAGCAGGAGACCCTACACCATTTCTGACAAATGGCAGTCCAGTCTCTTCTTGAAAGTCTCAAGTGATGGCGCTCCCACAACTTCCGAGGGCAACTTCTGTTCCAGGGGTGGATTGTTCTCACTGTCAGAAAGTTTCTCCTTATTTCGAGGTTGAATCTCTCCTTGTTCAGTTTCCATCCATTGTTCCTTGTCTGGCTTTCGGGTGCTTTGGAAAATAGCTTGTCCCCTTCCTCCTCTCTGGGGCAGCCCCTCAAATATTGGAAGATGCTCTCCTGTCCCCTGTAATTCTTCTTTTCTTTAGACTAGCCAGACCCCAAACCTGCATCCGTTCTTCATAGGGTTCAGTCTCCAGGCCTTTGACCATCTTGGTTGCTCTTCTCTGAACTTAATCTAATTAAATTAGATTCACAGAGTTGGAAGGGACCTTGTGGGTCATCTAGTCCAACCCCCCGCCCAAGCAGGAGACCCTACACCATTTCTGACAAATGGCAGTCCAGCCTCTTCTTGAAAGCTTCCAGGGATGAAGCTCCCACAACTTCTGAAGGCAACTTCTGTTCCATTGAATACCAGAGTTGGAAGGGACCCTGTAGGTCATCTAGTCCAACCCCCCCCTCACCTAAGCAGGAGACCCTAAACCATTTTTTGACAGATGGCATTCCAGCCTCTTCTTGAAAGCTTCCAGGGATGAAGCTTCTGCAACTTCGGAAGGCAAGGTCTCGACTTATGACGGAGCCCAAAATTTATGTTGCTAAGCAAAACATTCGTTTAAGTGAATTTTGCCCCCATTTTAAACAACTTTTCATGCCACGTTTGTTCAGCGGATTGCTGCAGTCGTTAAATTAGGAACACAGTTATTAAGCGAATCTGGCTTCCCCCTTGATTTTGTCAGAAGGTCGCAAAAGGAGATCACATGACCCCCGGGGCACAGCGACGGTCATAAATATGAGTCAGTTGCCAAGCGGACGAAGGTTGATCATGGAATGTTGATCATGGAGCGGTCATCAGTGTGAACAACGGTCCTAAGTCGCTTTTTTCAGTGCCGTTGTAACTTCGGCCACTAAATGAACTGTTGTAAGTCAAGGACTACTTGTATAGCTTGTCCTCCACTTATGGCTACTGTTGGGGCGGTTGCTAAGCAAGGTGTGGGAGGGTTAAGTAAGTTGTGCTGGATTTTGTGATCCTTTTTTTTTAGCCCGGGGTTGTGAATTGAATCCCCTGCAGTCGTTAAGTGAATCGGATGGTCGTTAAGTGAATCTGGCTTCCTCCATTGACTTTGCTTGCCAGAAGCCAGCTGGGAAGATTGCAAATGGCAGTCATGCAAACCCGATAAATAGGACCCCAAATCTGAATTATCAGTCTGAATGAGAATTCTTCTTAGGGAAGAAGCCATGAATTCTCCCTGCAATTAATTAATGCTGTTTATTTTATTTATTTTCCCCCTTGCAAATCTTAAAAATCAGAAAAATCTCTGAATGGGCCTGGCTGCCCTTTTAAAAGCCAAGCACCCAGGTTTCTAGTCCTCAGGATGGGTTGGAGAAGTTTTAAAGCCAACCTATCTAAATGTTGGCCATGGGTGGTGGTGGGGTGGGGGCAGAGATTTAACCCATTGCCACATGAGTCCACCCCAATGGACCAACACGTAGACCACTCAGAAGACCGATACCTTGCTTTAAACTTCTCCAATTCCATCCTGAGGACTAGAAACTTGGCGCTTGGCTTTTAAAACGCAGACGCCTTTTCCTTTTTTTAAAAAAACTGTTTCCTTTCCTAAAAGAGTTTTTTTTTTTCTTGGCACGTCAGCCATAAAAGTCTGCTCCTTGTCTGTTCTTTGAAAACTCAAGTTAGACGAACTCTGGTTCGAATCCCCAGGAAAGTACATCCTAGGAACTTAACCCTGTTCCTTGACAGGTTCAAATCTGTCTGAATTTGGCAAGCCCTTTTCGCCTCTGGCTCTGATTTCGATGCCAAAATAAACCCAGCCTTTCCCTGTTAACATTCCTCCCCAACTCCCCTCACCTGGTGTTAGACAAGCCAGCTAATTCGGCATGTTCTCCTTCTTCCTCCTGCATTCCGATGTTCCCAGATGCCACAGCGGTACAGAAAGTTCTTCCGCCAGTTCCCGTCTTGGACTGAGTCCGCTCACCATCATGCATAACGTTCAGAAAAAGTCAAAAGCCAGAAACCTTTTGCTCTGTGAAAGCAGAATGGAGGCGGGGGGTCTCTGCGCTTTTCTTGCAGACGTTTCCTGACCCAGCTAGGTAACATCATCAGGGCTAAAAGGGAGTGGGAGTTTGCTGCTAAATGTCCCTTCTCGCAGTGATGATGTTACCAAGTCGGGCAGCGATGGGGATTCAAATTTTTTAACAACCGGTTCTGTGGGCGTGGCTTAGGTGGTGGGTGTGGCTCGGTGGTAATGTGGCTGGGAGGGTGTGACTCGGTGGTCATGTTACTGGCTGGGCGTGACCAATTCAACATCAATCACATCGAGGCACGCATCTCCTCGCCTGGCCTCTCGTGACTGTGGGGATGCTGCAACAGTCGTAAGTGTGAAAAATGGTCATAAGTCACTTTTTCCAGGGCCATTGTAACTTGGAATGCTCACTCCACACAAGCAAAGTACCAGCAAAGGAGGGGAAAGAAAACTCCAGAGAAGTTCCAGAGACAGGAAGTCTAGTCCTGCCAAGAATGTAATAAGGGTTAACGGAGAAGCAGTTTCTGTAAGCAACACCAGAATGTTTCCTTCCTGCCTTCCTTACAGGATTAGCCCTGTAATTTCTTCTAACAACCGGTTTTCTGATCTGCTTAGAATATTAACAACCGGTTCTAGCGAATAGGTGCGAACTGGTAGAATCCCACCCCTGAAGTCGGGTCAGGAAACATCTGTAAGAAAACCACCAAGATCAGAGCACCAAGGGATGGGAGGGAGGGAGGGAGGGAGGGAGGGAGGGAGGAAGGAAGGAAGGAAGGAAGGAAGGAAGGAAGGAAGGAAGGAGAAAGAAGAGGAAGAGGAGCTGTGGAACCCTCGGTGCTCTCTGAGCTTGGTGGTTTTCTTGCAGACGTTTCATGACCCGACTAGATAGCATCATCAGCGCTAAAAGGGAGAGGGGTTTGCTGCCAATGTCCCTTTTTGCACTGATGATGTTACCTAGTCGGATCATGAAACGTCTGCAAGAAAACCACCAAGCTCAGAGAGCACCAAGGGCCGCTCATTTCAACCCCGAGTTATAAACGTTCTCTTTTATTGGAAAGCAGCATTAGCCAAAGGGCTTACAGATAGTCCTCAATTTATGACCGTTTGCTTAACTTATAATGGCACTGGGGAAAAACTGTCTTGACTACTGTCCTTCCCTTTTATCCTCAACAACCTTGCGAAGTAGGCCAGCCCAACTGGCATGTGTGGCCCAAGAGAAGGGAAGGAGGATTTGATCCCGGGACTCTATTCCATATTCCTCCTTGGTGTACCGTCAATCCCAGCCTCCTCATCCCGGATCCACGTTGGCTGGGGCTGCTGGGATGGGAGTTGTAGTCCAGCCAGGTACAAAAGCCAATGTTTTTTTCCTCCCATCCTGCTGTAATCAAGAGGACCTTCCAAGAATGGCTATATTTGTTTCACCTTTGCTCCTAGCCTTTTTTTTCCTAACCATGTTCTGCAAAAAAAAAAAAAAACGCAGAATTGCAATGTTTGGAATAACCAAGACTCTTCATGTTTTGCAGGAACCATTAAAGGATGAATAAATCTTTTGAGAAGCAGAAATGGTTAGGGAACATTCCACCAGCATTCAGCTCCCGACCTTCACCCCAGACTTGCAATCTTTACAGCCGCTTCCGTTTCAAAACCTGGTTAAAAATTATTGGCCATCTTGTCGAGGAAAACTTTTCATTGGGGAAATGCGGCTCGTTATGCTACCTGCGGTCCCTGCTCGCCCCCTGGCGGCCAATCTCGAATATTTCCAGCAGGAAAGTCTAATTTAAAGTCTAATTAACGTTTCAGATGATTAAATTTGGCATTACCTAAGCTGTTGTCTGTTGCTTTCCACTTCATTAGAGGTGTTTACGCCAACATTTAGCAAGGCTTGGGCGTGCCAAAAATTATCCTGACACCCCCCCCCTCCCCAAGGGAGAGAGAGAGAGATGAGAGCTTCAGATGGAATAAGCTTCCTTTATTTCTCTCAGGTGGGGCAGGAAATTTAACAGTAGAGCAATGTTTTATTTATCAGCCAGGTTCCAACTGTTGGTTGTTTAAGAATAACATTACAACTTTTGCTGGGTATCTTGCTAAAATGAAGGCTTAGGATAAACAGGCGAAAGCGTTTTGTTGACTTGCTCGCTTGGGATGGAACCGCTCCCTATTTTTCTGTACAACAACTCTGTAAGGGAGGCTGGACTGAAAGGAACAGGGAGCTTTTGTAGCTGGGGGAGGATTAAAATCCAGGCTTCCCTCTCCCACCCCTTCATCACCCTATTTTTTTAAAAATATGGTGCTAAAAACAAACACTCAGTCATTGGAATTGTTGCTTAGTGCTCTGTTAGAAGGGAGTGGGGTTTGTGGAGAGGAAGAGTAATAATAATAATAATAGTAGAAGTAGAGTAGTAGTAGTAGTAGAGTAGTAGTAGTAGTA
>NW_020769393.1:2645465-2656257 GCF_900518735.1 Pseudonaja textilis
ATGGGTGGACTTCAACTCCCAGAATTCCCCAGGCAGCTTGATTTAAGGTGGATGAACTCCGACTCCCAGAATACTCTGGCCAGCTTGCTTTCTATTTATTTTAGGAAATAAATTGAAATCAAGTTAAGCGAGAGTTGAAGACCAGACATCTTCAAGCACGCTGGCTGGGGAATTCTGGGAGTTGAAGTCCACCCATTTTATAACCATGCTGATTGGGGAATTCTGGGAGTTGAAGTTCAACCCTTTTTAAAGCATTATGGCAGGGAACTATGAGAGTTGTAGTCCAGTCGTTAAAGCACACGGGATGAGAAATCCTGAGAATTTCAAAAGTCCATCTACCTTAAAAACCTGTTGGCTGGGGAATTCTGGGAGTTGAAATCCACGCACCTTAAGGTTGCTGAGGTTGAAAAACATTGGGCGAACTAACTGCTATTGCTTACTCCCTTTTGGGGTTGTGTAAGCCCAGCCATCAAATCCCAGGACACAAAGAATCTTCCTTCCCCCGTGGCTTACCTAACCATAATTGGCTCCACAAACTAACCCTGGCTAGCTTGATGCAACTCGCTCAGCTGAAGTGCGTGGTGCAAGGAAGTGTAGTGTTTGTTTGCTTTGCTGGGGTTTGTTTGAAAATTTTGGTCTTCCGGTGGATTGTATTCTTTTGTGCGTTGTTTTTCTTCAGCTCTTAGCTGGCCTGAGTCATTTAGGAGTTGGTTGGCCTATTAATAAACAAAGCCAGATCACAACATCGTGTGATTGTGTTGTCACTGACTGGTTGGCTGACACACAGCCGGTAAATCCAGTGGATAATCAAAAACGGTCCGTAGCTTCCCATTTCGAGGCATCTCACTCAGGGTAGCTTATTCCACACAGACCCGTGGTCGCCAACCGGTGGGCCAGGGACCACTGGTGGTCCGTGAGACAATTTTGGTGGTCTGTAGAAAAATGTCACCCCCAAAGCAATTAATCCATGCTGTGCGGGGAACACAAGGCTTGTGTCGCTTGCATTGCGAACAACACGAGGTAGTGAGGGGAGGGGGGAAAGGGCGGAGGGGGGGAACTTGCCCCACTCACCCCATGTGCCTGGCCTGGCCACCAGGCAGCTTCTTTCCACTTCTTTCTTCTTCTGATTTTGGCTGCACGCAAGGAAAACAGCAGAAGTCTTTCTTTCTCTCCCCTAAACTCCGCCAGAAATGACCCTTTGGGACCCTGCAAGGCCTCCTGCTCCAAGAGGCTGCGCCGGCAAAGACTCCTTTCTGGTGGAATTTGGGGGAGAGAAAGAAAGACTTCTGCGGCTTCTGCTGCTTTCCTTGCATGAAGCTAAAAGTCTCTCTTTCTCCCTCTCTCTCTCTCTCTCTCTCTCTCTCCTCCCCTGAGAACGGAGCTGGAGATGGTATCCTGTGACCCCAAATAAAGAACGATCGATCAGTAGGAAAACGGGGTGGGGAATTTTCCTGCAGACTTCTTTTGGGATTTTCCCAGGGTCTTTGCAGAGACTCTGGGAAAATGTCAGCAAGCCACCGTCAGTCAAAATTCATATTAGTGGTCCGCAGGATTTTATATGATGAGTTTAGTGGTCCCTGAGATCCAAAAGCTTGGTGACCCCTGACACAGACCACAATGAAGCCTAATTAACTATCCCAGTGGAAAGATGGCCAGTTCACCCGGCTTGAGTGGACGGGACATTAGTACAGGCAGTCCTCGACGTACGACCGCAATTAAGACGGCAATTTCTGTCCATTAAAGAGGCATGCCGGATTTTACAACTTTGTAGCCACAGTTAAACCCTTGCAGTTGTTAAGTGAATCACACGGTCCTTAAATGAATCTAGATCCCCCCCCAAACGACTTCTCTTACCCACGAAAGTCACCAATGCCACTCAGGTATTCCTGCAACCATCAATAAATAGATGTGGGTTGCCCAGGGCCTGAATTCCGATCACGGGACTGTCGGTTGTAAGCGGGAGGAGCAGTTGTAAATCACGTTTTTTTCCCAGTGCCGCGGTAACTCGGAGCCGTCACTAAACAGACAGCTGTAAGTTGAGGACTATTTCCAATGCTGAAATGGGGGACCTCTGTGCCACTGAACCTCGGTTTGCATCCAGATTTTTGGGGAAACCCGTTTTGTACGGAACAAAAGTCCCGTTCGCTGCAAGATTTATGCCAGGCAGACAGGCTGGGGCTGCCGATTAAAACCGGCACAACGGCTGAAGGAGAAGTCGGCTTGCAATGCCTCCTGGGCCCCGGGTGCAGGTGACGAGAGAACAAGCCGTGGCTTGTAGCAGTTTCGTTGCGTACGGCCTGCTAACAGTTCACAAAACCGTTTCACGTGCTACTCCCCCCCCCCAAAAAAAAACCCAGGCAGACAAGCCGTCCTTCCAAAGGGGCCGGTCCTGACTCCTGTCAGGCCGTGTTTTGCACTCTGCACATGTTTGAGGGTGCCTCAGGTGAATCTTTCCTCTCCCGACAGCAGGGCCGCAAAGAGATATTTTGAACAGTTTAAAGTCAGGCCTGATTTTAACGATCTGGTTTGGGGGCTTTTTCGGCCACGGTTGTTAAACGAATCATTCATTCATTCATTCATTCATTCATTGAATTGATATTGCCGCCTATTCGCCCATGGCAACTCAAGGCAGTTTACAGAATATAAAACCACATTTAAAACACTAACAAAAAGAATTAAACATTAAATGAATCTGACTTCTCCAGTTGACTTTATAGCCAGTGACTGGTTATAAGTCACTTTTTCCCCCAGTGCCGTTACAACTTCTAACAGTCCCTACATGAACGATTGTCAGTTGAGGGTTGCTATCCAGCTCCAGGACATCAGGGCAACCCAGTCAACTGTGGGTTTACTCAACAGACCACAGTTAAACAAGCAATGGTTTAGTTTAAAGGATCTCAGAGAGGGCTTTGAGACAAGGTCGAAACAAATCTAGCTCTTGGCCTGGGTGGATCATCTGGGCTTGCCCGACAAGGATTTCCAAGTTAGAAATTCAAATCAGGGCTGAAAGATCTTTGATCTGACCGTGGTCTAGACTGTTTCTTTTCCTCTTATGAAAAAATATGATGAGGAACATGGCTAGTCTAGGGAAGAGAAGGAACAGGCGAGACAGGATAGCAGTCTTCCAATATTTGAGGGGCTGCTCCAAAGAGGAGGAAGGGGTCAAGCTATTCTCCAAAGCCCCCCCAAAGGCCAGACAAGGAATAATGGGTGGAAACTGAACAAGGAGAGATTCAACCTTGAAATAAGGAGACATTTTCTGACTGTGAGAGCAATCAATCCAAGTTGCCTTCAGAAGTTGTGGGAGCTTCATCCCTGGAGGCTTTCAAGAAGAGACTGGGCTGCCCATTTGTCAGGAATGGTGTAAGGTCTGCTTGGGTGGGGGAGGGGTTGGACTAGATGACCTCCAAGGTCCCTTCCAACTCAACTCTTCTCTTGTCTTCTATTCTACGGTATATTCCATTCCATTCCTTAGAGAGCAATGTGTGGTTTCCCTGTTGCCGAAGCAGTTAGGTTCCATCTGAGACGTAATTGGGCAAAGCCTGAAACAGAATAAAATATGGCAAAATATGCCAGCAAGAAATAAACAGAGGTGTGGCGCTCTAAAATTATTCTTGCAAGACACAAACTGGGAAGTGAATGAATAAAGTGATTATTACGGTTTTAGGCAGCATAGAGATGACTCTCAAAAAAAAAAAGCTTCATACATACATTATCCTCTTAATGAGCTAGGAAAACTTTTTTCCCCTGAAGTTAAGGTTGTAAAGGAGCTGATTAATATTTATACAACTCCACCTGAAATACAGGTAGTCCTCAACTTACAACAGTTTATTTAGTGACCGTTCAAAGTTTACAATGGCACTGGGGGAAAAAAGGGATTTAGGACCGGTTTTTCACCCTTAACGACCGTTATGCAGCATCCCTGCGGCCACACGATCAAAATTCAGACGCATGGCGAATATATTCAATTTAAGCCAGAACTATTCCTTTTAGGAATAATGACAGAAAGTCACAGCAAAGGTATATAGCATTATTGAATAATACACGTGCTGACAGCGGCGAGAATGGTGTGTGTACAATATTGGTCTGGAAGAATCAAAATCCACCACCAGAAAGAGAGATAATAAGGGAAATATTGGCTTGTGCAAAACTTGATAGGCTAACTTTAGAACTGAAAAATAAGGGGGAATTGGAATAGTAGGATACTACTTTATCAATGGTTGCAGAAGAGAGGGGAAGGTCGGAACAAAAATAGTGACAATAAATAGACCTAGATTATGAATATTGTACTAATAATATGAATGTTAATGGTTTAGTAATATTTTTGTATGTATGGCAGATTAATGCCAGAACAGTTGCATTGTGTTTATAGTTGCATTATTTATAGTTATAACAGTTGCATTATTTATAGTTATAAACAATAAAATACATTTTTTTAAAAATTCAGATGCGTGGCCACTGGTACATATTTATGACGATCGCCGAGGCACGCAATCCGCTTTGGTGACCTAATCAGCCAAGTCAAAGGGGAAAGCCAGATTCACTTAACAACCTGGTTACTCGTTTGTGGAAGGCAGCGATTCAGTTAGCTGTGGCAAGAAGGTTGGTAAAATGGAGCAAAATTCAATAAATGTCCCACTTAATAACAGGCTCAATTGTGGTCATAAGTCGGGGAATCACCTAAATTCATACACTGGGGCTGCTTTGGTGCCACAAACGATGCCCCTGCAAGCCAAGGAGCAATGCAGGCCGTGCGAAACCACTACATTCTTTTTATTTTATTCTATTTTTAAATCCGAATTAATTCCCCCGCCTGGTGAATCCGACTTGGCGCGGGTCTCCGTTCCTCGCACGCCCTCTAGCGCGCCGCCGCGGAATCGCCGCCGAAGGAACACGGAAGCGAGCGGCGGAGGTCTGCAAGCCAGCGGCGGCGGCGGAGGAGCCCAGGTCGGGACGCTGCGTGGCTTTTGGGGAGCGGTGGGCGAGGAAAGCAGCCTGGCCTTGGTGCCCTGAAGGCCCGGGGGGCGTCTGCGGGCCTCGGGGGTCTTCCCGGGCCGGGGGCTGCATTGCAAAGGCCGGCGGGGCGCTTGGAAATTTGCAAAATTGCGCTCCGGGTCCCACCGAGCTTGGGTGGGGTCCAGAGAGGCGAGGAACGGGGCAGGGGGCTTGGGAAGGGAGCAGGGCAGTGAGGGAGAGAGACCCCGGCCCACCTGGGCCCCTATCGCTCCTTTCAGCCTCTCCATTACTTGGTTTGCCTTTGCTTGGTAGCGCAGGAGAAGCCCTGGGCGCCACCGGAGGGGGGGCGGGGCGGGGGGGTGTTCCAGCTGCTGAACCTCTCCGGGCGCATGCGCGGATCTCCCGCGAAGACCCCCCCCCCCCTTGCGCACTCGACTAGAGCGAGTCGATCGTCCGCGCAGAGAAATCCGAAGCGAGATTCAAAGGAGGCCCATTTGGGTTGTCCTGGCCTAGAAATCGTCTGGATTCGGATCCAAAACCGAGGACAGGTGGCAATCCTCGACTTAGGACCACGACGGAGCCCAACATTTGAGTGTTAAGTGAGACATGGGTTGAGTTTCGCCCCCTTTGACGGCCTTTTGGGCAACCGTTGTTAAGCGAATCCCCCCTCCCTCCCGGTAGTGGGTGTGACTGACCCGGTCATTAAGTGAACCTGGCTTTGCCCGGGGATTTTACTTCTCGGGAGGTCGCAAAAGGGGATCACAGGACCCCAGGGATCCAGCAATAGTCCTAAGTATGAAAACCTGGTCAGAGAGGTGTTGTAAAGGTTGTAACTGAAAAACAGGAGTCACTTTTTTCAATGTCCTAACTTTGAACGGTCACTAAACCAACTGTTGCAAGTCAAGGACTGCCCGTACTTTTAGCAGACACCTGCTTGCTTCCTTCCTTCCCATAACAATCTCTGATGTGTGTGTGTGTCTCCCAGTCTTGGCCATGGGCTCCAGAGGCGGAGAGAGCTGGACTGCTACCGTGGATGCTTTCCGGGGGTCCCCCACGGCCTTCCTCTTATCCCACGGGGCCGCGGACACCTTGGCGGCCGACCTGTGGAATGAACTGAGGAGCGAAAAGCTGGCGGAAGCCGTCAAGGTAAGCAAAGGCCCTGCGCTTAGGTGACCAAAATGACGTGTGGAGACTTTTTTTTTAAGAGGGTGGGTTTTAATTCCCAGAAGGCCCTGGCCAGCAGAAGAGCTGGGGGATTCTGGGAGTTAAAGTCCACCCCTCTTAAAGGATGCTGGGTAAGGAATTTACCCCTCCTAAACATGCTGGCTGGGGAATTCTGGGAGTCGAAGTCCACCCACTTAAAAATACATGGGTTAGGGTGAGGATCTGCAAACTGTGGCTCTGGAGCCACATGTGGCTCCTTTGGCCCTCTGCTGTGGCTCCCTGTTGGCTCATCCCACCACTGGCTGGTCCCTCCCTTTCCCGTCACTCCGTATTCCAGAGCAGGAGGTGACTGGGTGGGAGGGAGTGACGTTGAGTTGGCTACACCTACCCAGTCACACCGCTTGCTAAATTATTGGCTCCTGGTGCTTTCTTTTCTGCGGGAAATGGGTCCAAATGGCTCTTTGAGTGTTTAAAGTTGCAGACCCCTGGGTTAGGGCAAGAGTCTTCAAATTTGACAAGTTTAAGGCTTGTGGACTTCGACTCCCAGAATTCCTGAGCTAACATGACTGAAGGAGGAATTCTGGGAGTTGAAGTCCACAAGTCTTCAAGCTGTCAAGTTTGAAAGACCCCTGATCTATCACCTATCTATAATCTCTCTCTCTCTCCGTACCTACCTACTGTATCTATCTAATCAATCAATCAATCTATCTATCTATCTATCTATCTATCTATCCATCCATCCATCCATCCTTCCTTCCTTCCTTCCTTCCCTCCTTCCTTCCTTTTATCTATATCTATCTATCTATCTATCTATCTATCTATCTATCTATCTATCTATCTACCTATCTATCATCTATCACAAGGGTCTTCCAACTTGGCAGGTTTAAGACTGGTGGACTTCAGCTCCCAGAATTCCTGAGCTAACATGACAGAAGGAGGAACTGTGGGAGTTGGAAGTCCACAAGTCTTCAAGCTGTCAAGTTTGAAGACCCCTGGGCTAGGGAATTCTGGGAGTTGAAGTCCACCCCTCTTAAAGGATTCTGGGTAGGGAATTCACCCCTCTTAAAAAGCATGCTAAATGGAGAATTCTGGGAGTTGAAAGCCAGACATTAAAGCACATGGGCTGAGGAATTCTGGGAGTCGGAGTCCACATCTCTCTTGAAGCTGCTGAGGTTCCCCATTGTCTGGCTGCCTCGATATCCCTCCCCATCGTCCCTGACGGCTCTTTTTTTCTGGTCTTGCAGCTCTCGATCCTCTCCTTATTCTTGGACTATCCCACCCTGCTGTGCCCCGATGCCAAGACGGGTCAGGAAGCCGCAGCCTCCTTCCTCTCCCTCTTTGCGCAGCTCAGCCTCTCCCCCAAGCACGTTGGCCTCCGTCGCTCCCTGCTCTTCGCCGCCGAGACGGTGCTGGTGGCGACCGACAGCCTGGCCGAAGACTGCCAGACCTCCCACGAACTGCTCTCCGTACTGCTCCACCTGGTGTCTGACCTGAACGACAGCCGCGGGGGAGTGGCCGAGCGGCCCATCCGCGCCGCAGCGTGCGAGTGCCTTCGAGAGCTGGAGAGCTGCTACTCGGGGTTCCTGTTGCACCGGCTGGAAATCCTGCGGTCTCTGCAACAGCAGGAGGTCTCGAGCGTCCACCAGGGGTACACCCTGCTGTACGGCGTTGCGCTGCGGAACGCCATCTTCCTCCTGGCCCGGAATGAGCAAGGTTGCCTGGGGGATCTTCTGGCAAGCAACGGAGAGCTGGTGTGGGAGGCTACAAAGGAAGTCGGCAAGCTCTCACCGGCGGCCCTTGACCAGCTGGTCCTCTTGCCATCCGCCACAGACCTCAAGGAGCTAAAACTGGTGCTCTCAGCTCTTCTGGAGAGCAGCTATCTCTTAACCTCTGTGGCCCAGAGCCACCTCTTGTGCCACCTGGCTCAGGCGGTGAGCGTCGTGCGCACTCAGTCGCCCGCCATTTTCAAAGCCCAACTGGCCCGCCTCTTCGGCACAGCCAGCGTGACTCTGGAGCACGCCCTCCTGCAGCTAAAATCGCTCTTCACCGATAGTCTCTTCACCACCGAGGACGAGTCCTTCCTCCTGCGACACCTGGTGGGACTGGCGCAACACCCGGCTCTCCTGGACGCCGTGAAGCTTTTCCACTTGGATTGTCTTTTGCACTTCCCCGAAAACCGACCACTGGTCTCAGGAACCGACGAGCGGCTGCCGGTCCTGCTCACGCCGCGAGCTACCTCGGGCCTTTTCCCCGGGTTCTTCCAAGATCAGGGGACCGTCTTGGCCCGGATGAATCTGCTGTGCCTCGTGTGCGTGGAGAATGAGGGGCCCAGTGCCGAACGTGGAGCGGGCTACCTCCTGGAGCATGTCCTGGCCCTTGGAGGCCTGGTGGCCCGAGACGGAGGGTTGGACGCCACGCGCCTTTTCTTCCAAGCAGCCTTCATTTTTGCCCAATATTTCAGCTCGCAGGCCCAGCCCATGGCGGAACTGACCCGGTACCTGCTGGATCTCTACCGTCACAATTGCACCTTAGCCCCGAACATCATCAATCTGTTGGATGAGGCGTGGAAGAGGCTGGAGGAGTCCAGTTGGGCCAGGACCCTCGCTCAGGCCCTGCAAGAATTTGTCGTGAGCGTCCCCTTGCAAGAGGACGACCTAAGTTGGCATCTCAAGATTTTAGCCCGGCTGGCGAAGGAGAAGGAAGTTCCCCAAGCGAGCACCATGCACTTCTTAGCTCGTCTGGTCGCCTCAGGGAAACTTGGGGATTGGCGCTCTGGCCAGATCCTTCTCAGCGTTTGCCGCAACCTGATGGTGCTTCACCCCTCGCCTGCCCTGTCCCAGCTGGCGGCCCTCCTACATGCCATCTCCCTGAGCCACACCGATGTGGACGTCCAAGACCGGGCTGGCTTCTATTACACGCTCCTCACCAACCTTTCGGGTGAAAAATTAAGGTACGTCCTGGTCCCCGAAGGTCCCATCAAGACTCGGTCGCTCTCCTCGTCCATCGTTGCAGACAGCGAGAGCTTCGTCGCCGCGTTGACTGTCCACCCGGTGGATCTGGCCCCTTTGAAGCTACAGCGTGTCGAGATTACCGAGGATGCCCCGGCGGTTCCTCCCGCTGAGCAGGAGGTAGACGGGTACTGCCAGTGGTTGCTGGCGGACCGCTCTCCCTCGCGGCTCAGTTTGGCATACCGGCTGGTCCCTGCAGGGCCTGGCACGCCTCCTTACGAACTCCTCCTCTGCATGGTGCTTCGGTTCACCTGCGCCAGCCAGCATTACGAGCCGGTGCCCGAACTCTGCATCCCGTGCTTTTCCGCCCATCGCCCGTCCCCGACGGTGAAACTGACACTGCAGCCTCACTGCCCGTACCCGACACGGCTGAACGTTTCCGCCCTTTATACGACGCAAGACGGACTGACGCGTTGGAGCCAGCTTGAAGATCTGGACGTGGCCTTCCCAGATCTTTTCCTACCCCTGCCGGTCTCCTCCTGGTCCTCAGAGAAACGTCGCCAACTTTTCGATGCGCTCTGGCGGCGCCTGCACCCCGACGCCAAAGAGGCGCACGCCGAGAGCCTCACGGTTTGGCCCCTGTCGCCCCGATCCTTAGAAGGCTTAGTGCGCGACACCTTTGGCAGGTATATCCTGGCTGAGGAAGGCGACGAGTATAAGATCGCCCTGACTTTACCTCCGCGGGATCACATCCTGCTCCAGGTGCGGAGTGTGGACGATGCGGCCCGGGTGAGCATCCGCACCGACAACTGGAAGCTCCTGCCCTCTCTTAATCACTATTTGCAGAGTCTGGGGAAGGCCAGCTGACAGCGCAAGGCCTCCTGTGAGGGAAGGGAGGGCTGATGGAACAAGATTAGTCGCTCTCACCTGCTTTTGGGTGGAATTCGAAAATGTCTCAGAAATGTTCCCAATAAAAAAATGACCTTTGGCAACCTCAGTGTGGTGAATTGGACAGAGGAGGAGGAAGGGATTTGGTGAGGCCCAGTGTTGCATTTCGATTGGACGGAGTCCAGACGGGCCGAACCTTGGCTGCTTTGAAGACCTGTGGACTTCAACTCCCAGAATTCCGAGGGAGGGTTTCCCGAGGGAGGGGTGGCTCCCTGGCTGGGGCGGAGTAGAAAGCAGCAGGAAGAAGTCGTGCTGGCTGGGGAATTCTGGGAGTTGAAGTCCACAAGTCTTAAAAGTGACCAAGGTTGGATCCCCGTGACAGAAGTGGAGGGAAACGGGGAACGGAGTGACACCTACGACTCAAATCTACAAACTAAGTTGAGTCTTGAGGGAACAACAACAGGCACAACAGGCTAAGATAGTTGCTACTTTGTGCTGAAGGACAAGCCACCCATTTCGCTCTCAGATTCATGCGTTTTGCAAAACCAGATCAGTAAAGGTCCAAGGAAAGCGATCGGTTTGATTTAGAGTTGTGGTTCTCCCCCACCCCCAAATATGGACATTTTAAGACAGCTGGACTTCAACTCCCAGAATCCCCCAGCCCTATAGAGCTCCTTTATGTTATCTTAAGGATCCCTCCCTCCGTGGGGGGAGTAGATCCCTGGGCGAGGGAGGATGTCTCCCACCAACATAGGAGTAGATCTGGGTGAGAGGATTTCCTACCAATCCAGGAGTAGATCCCTGGGTGAGGGAGGATCTCCCACCAACCTAGGAGT
>NW_020769393.1:2656267-2682895 GCF_900518735.1 Pseudonaja textilis
GATCCCTGGGTGAGGGAGGATCTCCCACCAACCTAGGAGTAGATCTGGGTGAGAGGATCTCCCACCAATCCAGGAGTAGATCCCTGGGCAAGGGAGGATCTCTCTAACCTAGGAGTAGACCTGGGTGAGAGGATCTCTCCCACCCATCCAGGAGCAAGATCCCTGGGCGAGGAAGGCTCTCCTCCCACCCGGGGGTGGATCCCTGGCCGGGGCGGGGCCGGCCAGGCGCGGGAAGGCTCTCCATGGCGGGCGAAGAGCGGGGCGCGGCGCGGCTGGCGCTGGCTTCCCTGCCGGGGGCGCCCCGGGACCCCCTGCATCTTCTCCCTTGCTCCGTCCAGCACCAGGGCCCCGCCGCCGTGGAGCGCTACTTTGCGCCCGCCGTGCGCCGCCATCCAGAGGGGCCAGACGGTAGGCCCGCGGGGCTACAGCAGCCGCAGCTGCAGCGAAGTCCCGCCGGGGTTGCAAAAAGCTGCAAAGCGGCGGACCTGAACCAACCTCCCCCCCCCCACCCACCCCCGCTTCCTTTCTCCCTTGCGCGGGACCAGCTTCTGCAACCGGGCGCCCTCCAGCTTGGAGGACGTTGCAACCCCAGTTCAGGGGGGAACTGCAACCCCCTGCTCCCCCCGTTTCCCTGGCTGGTCGTCCAGGATGCGATCCCACCCGAGCTCCGGGACCTCGGCCCTCCTGGCGAATCCGCCTTGAGATGCCGGAATTGTGGCGCTGCGCGGACGGGACTTCGGCCTCGCTTGGCGCGGCGTTTCTCACGCTTGGGAGTTGGGAGGACTTCAACTCCCGTGATGCTCCCGCCACAGCAAATTCTGGGGGTTGAGTTCAGCCGCCAAGGCTGAGAAAAACCGGGTTGGTGGGAAGCAGCTTTCCTTCGCGCGCAGGCTTGCAGTTTAATCCTGGCTTATTGTTCCAGGACTGGGACCTCTTGTGCCCTTGAAACATTTGGGGTGTCTCTCAAATTTCACCGTTTGCATTTTTTAATAAGATGGAGATAGAATCTGGTCCCTGCCTCAAAACCTCCTCCCTCCCTCCCTCCAAATTTTCAAAAAGGGGTTTTCCAAGACTTGACCATCAACTACTATGGACCTCACCCCTTTCCTCCGAGGTCTGTAGGGGGGGCGTGCATAAGCGCACCAATGTGCCTACCGTCCCTGTCCTGTTGTTTTATTTTTCTTACATGTGTCCATTTCATGTATTCATAGCTATGTTTATACTTATACCTGTTATCTTGTAAGCGATTGACAAGTCAAAATAAACTTTAAAAAATCAATTTTACTCCCATTTTAAAATATGTACAGTATATATATATCCGGTGTCCAGCAGAAAAGGCCACCGGAATTGAAGGTTAGTGGCTTAGGTTGGTGAAACCTAGGAGCTGCATTCATACAACGTACTAAATAGATGAAGATTAATCTTGATTTATGTTTTGTGATATAGTTTATCCGGCCCTTTTGGTCCCTTTTTAAGCTTTCAAACCCTTGTGTGTGATACGAGGATCAATTCACCAATTTGATTGATTTTCATGCTGGTGAATTATTAGTGGGATAATACATAATAAATTATCTATCTATATCACGGTATTATCTGTCTGTCTATATTGGTATCTATCTCACCATCCATCTCATCTATCAATCTATATCTGTCTGTCTATATTGGTATCTATCCATCCATCCATCTCATCTATCTATCTATCTATCTATCTATCTATCTATCTATCTATCTATCTATCTATCTATCTATCTATCTATCTATCTATCTTATCTATATCTCGGTATATCTGTCTGTCTATATTGGTATCTATCTATCCATCCATGCATCCATCTCACCATCCATCTCATCTATCGACCTTATCTATCTAATCACTATCTATCTATCTATCTATCTATCTATCCCTCTCGTGTGTGTGTGTGTGTGTGTGTGTGTGTGTGTGTTTGCAATTTAATTAGCATGCTGTATTTCTAGTTTATTGTGGGTGTTTTTGATTCAGTTCTTATATTTTTTTTTATCGTGGTTAGTGTGCTATGGGTTTCAAAAAAGGTGGTCTTGTGAATGCAGCCACAGCCTGTACGAATGTCATCACTGTGGTTTCTCTCCTACTTATCGCCCTCATCCAGGAGAGGCCTCGGTGTCCTTCCGTGGCCGAAGCCTGAAGGGGAAGGAAAGATGTCTTCCCAAGGGATATGTCGGGTTAGTGCTGGAAGAGGCCAGCTTAGGCCTAACGTCCAAGGTTTGTTCCTGGAATGGTATGTGGGGAAGACACAAGGCAGAGGGCAGCGGTCAAGGAACATCAGATAAGAGGCAGCTGAGCCCTCAGCTGCATAATGAGAGGAGAAAGAGGCGCAGAAGAGACCCTCCCTAATTTCTCAGGCTGTAAATGGGGGGCGGGGGAAATCTAGATCTATGGAAAGAGTTCAGGGTGTGTGCTGGCATCTGCAAGGATATGGGGGGAAAGACCTTGGGAGACGGAGGAAAGAGACCCTGTCAGATAAGAGACAGCATAGCCCTCAGCTGTATAACAGGCAGGGCGAGAGGCTCACTAGAGACCCTCCCTAGTTTCTCAGGCAGTAAAGGAGGGGAGAGAGAATCTAGATCTAGGGAAAGAGTTCAGAGTGTGTGCAAGGATATGGGGGGAAAGACCTTGGGAGACGGAGGAAAGAGACCCTGTCAGATAAGAGGCAGCACAGCCCTCAGATGTGTAACAGGCAGGGCGAGAGGCTCACTAGAGACCCTCCCTAGTTTCTCAGGCAGTAAAGGAGGGGGGAAGAGAATCTAGATCTAGGGAAAGAGTTCAGAGTGTGTGCAAGGATACGGGGGAAAGACCTTGGGAGACGGAGCAAAGACACCCTGTCAGATAAGAGACAGCATATAGAATATGAGACTATAAAAGGGGGGGGGAAGAATAAATCTAGCTCGATAACCGTGCTTCGTTATGAAACTATGTGGTCAAGCTTAGTTTTTGGGGAGGAAAATAGGTGGGGGGGATTCTCCCTCTGCCTATCAGCATCCATTGGTATTCATCTGGCTAGCGCCCTGTCAGTGTGAGTTTTGAGGACTGTTTGGAAACTGAAACAGTATTTGCTGTGGGAGTAAGGAGGAGACAGCAAGGAGCCTGGGCGTGACTTAGCTCAACTGTTCTGTACTAAAGCTGCTTGGTGCTGTGAAACTGAAACTCCTCTGCTTGTGTTTTGCATTTGGAAGAGATTTCTTTCCAGGTGGGGAGGGGGAGTAGAACTCCTTAGCATCAGAGTGTGTTAATAATAATAATAATAATAATAATAATAATAATAATAATAATAATAATAATAATAATAATAATAATATAGGAAATTCTAATGCTCTGATGGTCATTCGGAAAAATCCTTTCTTAGTGAGCATCTAGAAGCCAAGAGGAACATAACATGCCAAATTCCAAGTTTGTAGGCTTTACGGTTCTGGAGATTTTGTGATGATGCGTGAGTGGCCTTTCGCTTTTATGTAGAAGAAGTTGGGAAGACCTTGGGAGACAGAGCAAAGAGGAAGAGACAGCATAGCCCTCAGACGTATAACAGGCAGGGCAACAGACTCAGACGGGACTTTTCCTAGTTTCTCAGGCTGTAAAAGAGACAGTGGGAGGTTTGGACTTTCAGGCCTGCGAGATTCTTTTGAAGCAATCAGCTCACCTATCCTCACCCTTCCATGCTGGGGTAGGGTGGGCAAATAAATCCAGTGCTCCCCTCCAACACCATCGCCTTTTTTGCCCCCCCCCCCCGACCCCCCTCCCTGTATCCAGGAACGGGAAGTGGGTGTGAAATCGACCTTCAATTCCCTGACAGTGTGGAATCTCGAACGGACACCAAATCACAGCGATGAAATCATCATGGCTCTCGCTTGGCCAGCGATCGCTCGAGGGGTGAGTGTTGGGTCGATGACTTCTGCATCAAGAAGAAAACGCCCCCGGACTACAATTCCCAGAGTTCCTCGGTCTAACCAGAGGATTCTGGGAGTTGAAGTCCGCGCTGGCTGAAGAGTTCATTCAACGAGTTCAGAGTTTGATCCAAAAATGCGAAACGGGATTGAGGCGGGATCAAAAACGGGTTTCACAAATCCGTATTAAGCCACATGGGGTTATTATTATTATTATTATTATTTTTCCTGTTTTTAACGTGTGGGTAACGCAAACCAACGTGCTTAAAAATACAATACCGGGACAGACGAAAAGGTTTTGGGGAGAAGTGTGGGAAACAAAGCAGAGCAAAGGCTGAACGGTGTCCCTGAGGGCTAGAAACTTGGATCTTGGTTTGAATTGCGTTCGTCTACTGGGCACCTGCTTCATTTTCAGCTTTCTTTGAGTCCTACCCGCCAGGATTATGGGTATTCATTCTTGTGCTAAAATGTATAGGTAGTCCTCGACTTAACCGCACAATTTGACTTGGAAACTTCCGTTGCTAACGGATGCAGAGTAATGCTTGAATTTTATGACCTTTTTTGGCCATGGTCGTTAACCGAACCTGACTCTTTCTATTGCCTTTGCTCGCTTGAAAATTGCCAGTGGAGATTGGGTGACGCTGGGACCATCCTGGTTGCCAAAAGCTCGAATTTTGATTAAGCGACTAAGGGGATGCCGTGTCAGTCGTAAGTGTGAGGACCGTCACTTTTTTCCCAGTGATGCAACTGTCACACGGTCGTAAGTTGAGGACTACCTGTATGCATTTGGGCACAAAGGCAAGGCACTGATTTTCTGTATGGGTCTGCTTACAGATCCATGCCCCCGTGGCCGATGAGGAGTGAGGAAGACCACAGCATTGTCTGAAGGGGTCTTGGAGAAAAAAATACATTGTGCTCGGACTTTACAAGGCGGACTTGGGTGAAAAAGAACGTGGAAGAAATCTTCAGCCTTTCTTTGCGGTGTTAAGGAAGTTCCTTTGCGGCTTCTTTTTTCTTCCAAACTGTATTTGCAATTTATGCTTATTTTACAGCCTCTTGGAAGAAAGAACTGCAGCCTTCCGTGGATCTTGGGCTGAGTTTTAATTATTATTATTATTTTGCTTCTGGGGGGGCTTAATGATTTTGAGCGCATCTTGTTTCCAACTGAAGACGAACAGGGCCTTGTTTTAAAATTTTGGTATCTGCCGAGTGTTCCTTCTACTTCTGGCATTTTTAAAACAAAAACAACGAATAAAACTTCTCATCGTTTTGAAAGTGCTGATGGTCTCACTTTAGGCTCCTCCGTCAACTCTTTCAGGGCCAGAATGGGGAAGGGGGGACTGCCAAAAATCCCTCCACAACTTTGTTCTGAGAAATTAGCGTTGCCACAAGGCTTTTTCATTTCGTAACAGCAAACTTCTCTCTTGAAAGATTTGAGATTTTCAGTGCAATTTGGGGGGGGGGGGCGGGGGGAGACAACCTTTAACACTTTCAGTAACTATGACTGTTGGTTTTTCTTGCAAATCCACTTTCTTTGGGAGAGAGAGAGGGAGGAGGGAGGGAAGGAAGGAAAGAAAGACAGGGAATGTGGGGGGGAAAGGAGGGAAGGAGAGGGGGTGGGAAGGAGGGTGGAGAAAGGAAGGAAAGGAGGGAGGAAGAAAGGAAAGGAACGAGACAAATGGAGAAAGATGAGAAGAAAAGGAGAGGTAAGAAAAAAAGAAAAGGGAGAAGGAAGGAAAGGAAAAAGGAAGACATGGAAAAGAAAAAGAGAAGGAAGGAAACAGAAAAGGGAGAAAAAGAAGAGAGAAAAAAAATAGATAAGGGAAAAGGAGCTAAAGGGAGGAAGGAAGTGATGAAAAGGGGAGTGAGAGAAGAGGAGGGAAGAGAAAGAAAGAAAAAAAACACAGAAATAATTGCAAAACAAGGGAAGGGTCTCTTTTCCTTTAAAAAAAAAGGATTTTGTTCATTTATTCCGATCAGAGACATGAGGCAAGCCGTCGCTTTTTTGAGAAATACGCGTCTCATGTCCGGCTCTCGAGGCTTTTTCCTGGGCTCAGAGGCCCATGGGACACCCTCTCTTCGGAGCGGGAAACGATGGGAGGGGTCCTGCCTTCTTCTCCCCCCAGTGGGGGGGTTTCCAGTCCCAGAGTGCTGTGTCTCCTGCTCACCCCCTCCTCCCGGAATCAGCCGCTGGAAGGGATCTTCGGTTCCCTCCGGCCGCTGGGAAGGAGCACCCCGCAAATCCGTTCTTCCACCTTGGGACTCGCCCCCTCCCGTGGAGACCCCTCGGCCCCCAACCCTGAGCCTTCGGGGGGGGGATAAGTTGGGGGAGGCAGCCTTCAGAAATGTCTGGACCGATAAAAGCAGGGCGAACGCAAGAACCGTCTGTGCTTTTCAACTACTGTACACGGAGTCCCGTCTCGAAAAGGCCACCCGGGACGCGGCGGGGATGTTCAGAGTCCGGGGGGTGGTGGTGGTGGGGTTAAGGGGCAGAGAGGTCAGCCCGATCCTCCTTACTGCTGTACATCGAGGTCCGGGACGCCAACCTCCTCCCCCCCCCCCCCCAATTCTGTCCTCCTGTGCCGGTCGAAGGGCCCTTTGAAATCACCACTTCCCTCTCTTACTCCAGTCTTTCGGGGTGAAATGTAAACACTTGGAATCGATGCGCAGGATCCGCTTCAGCATGGCCCTCTCGTGCCCATCCACAATGTCCTCGGAGAGAGTCAGGATGTATTGGCCCTGGGGAATAACGGAACGACAAAAAGAGGTGGGAAGAGACCTCGGAGGTCTTCTAGTCTGACCCCCCCCACCCCCACCCCGCGCCCTTGATCAAAGCAGGAGACCCTGTATCGTTTCGGACAAATGCCCGTCTGATCTCTTCTCCCAACCCCAACGTCTGGAGGGAAGCCGCCCCACCGGTTAATTGATCTGGCAGTATAGAATAACAATAACAGAGTTTAGAAGGGGCCTTGGAGGTCTTCTAGTCCAACCCCCTTGCTCAAGCGGGAAACCCTACACCATTTCAAACAAATAGCTGTCCAATATTTTCTTTAAAACCCCCATTGATGGAGCATCCGCGACCTCTGGAGGCAAAGCCGTTTCACTGGTTAATTGTTCTATTTCTTTGAGTTGCTTCCCTCCTAGATTAGCTTCCATCCCCTGTTTCTTGTCCTACCGTCTTGTGCTTTGGAGAATAATTTGTTCCCCTTTGGGGACAGCCCCTCAAATGCTGGAATTACTGCTATCCTGTCTCCCCTGGTCCTCCTTTTCATTAAGCCAGACATACCCAGTTCCTGCAACCTCTCTTAGTATGTTTTAGTCTCCAGTCTCCTAATCATCTTGGTTGCTCTTCTCTGACTTACAGTCTTAAGTTCTCATCACAGATACACCTAGTCCTTTGCTTACAACCCCAACTGAGCCCAAAATTTCTATTACTATGCAAAACAGTTGTGGAGTGAATTTTGCCCTATTTTACGGGCGTTCTTGCAAACCGTTCGGTGAATCACTGCCGTTGTTTAAGATAGCAACCCGGTTGTTAAGTGAATCTGGCTTTCCCCACTGACTTTGCTGGTCAGGAGGTCGTAAAAGGGGTTCAAATGACCCCGGGAGGCTGCGACCATCCGAAATATGAGTTGCCAAGCATCTGACTTTTATTGTGATCATGTTTCATGTGTGAAAAGTGGTCATAAGTCCCTTTTTTCAGTGCTGTTTTAACTTCGAACAGTCACTAAATGAGTGGTTGTATTATTATTAACATTACTTGCATTATTATCAATTGCTGCCAAAAACGCGGATTATGCTCTTTTGCAAAAAACAGCAAAAGCAAAGCGACGTTTGCACCAAGATAAATTCCTTGTGTGTCCAATCACATTTGGCCAATAAAGAAGTATATTCTATTATATTCTAAAAAAGCAGGGTAAAATCCCATTTTTAGGTCCTCACACCATCATTAACCCCTCTTTGTTGGAAAAAATTAACTAACTCCCCACATGACATCAAAATGGCAAAATGAAAAATTAGAATAGATAAAAAAATTAGAAATTTGGGAATGTTGTTATCCATATATTTACTGAACACATTTAATTTAGTTTACTTTATTGTCATTGCACCTCATACGACAATTTATGACTATTAAAATAAAACATCCTTCGCATTCTATACATTGAATTGAAAACCCCAGATATTGTATTAATATTTTACTATACAGTAGAATTCAACAGAGTTACTGGGATAGAAGCTGTTTTTCAGCCTATTTCTCCTTGTTTTTATTATCCTGTACCCTCTGCCAGATGGTAATAGTTCAAAAAAAGGGTTCCTAGGATGAGATGGATCTTTAAGGATGTTTTGAACTTTCTTAAGGCAGCGGAAGATATAAAGCTCTTCCAAAGAGGGGAGAGGGCAACCCATGATCCTCTGGGCCATGACATTCACCCTCTGGAGCGCTTTCCTATCTGCCCCCGTGCAATTGGCAAACCCTACAGAGGTGCAGTGAGTTAAAATTCTCTCTCCGGTGCAGCGGTAGAAGGTCACCAGCAGTTTTTCATTCAGTTGTTGTTTTCTGAGAAGCCTCAGGTAGTGTAATCTCTGCTAGGCCCTTTTGACCAAGGCTGCAATGTGAGCCCCCCAGGTCAGGTCCTCTTTTAGGGTAACACCCAGAAACTTAATACTTAAAAAAAAAATTAAAGTGAATATTAGAGGCTAAGAGCAGAGTTTGAAAAAGGATGTTATTAGGGCTGCTCAAAAATAACGCTCTTACTATTAGAAGGATGTAGCAAATATTGAATAACTGAAAAAAATGAAGGATTGTGTGCTGATACAGTTATGCATAACAACATTAGAGCACGTAAGTCGGATTAATCTAGTAATAATGCTCATTGTATTAATATTGCTTTTGTATCAAAATGAATGACACTCAGATACCGCACTGTCCACGGAATGGTACTGATGTATGTTTAAAAATAATAAAACTTTACCAAAAGAAAAAAATGGCAAAGAAGCCCCACCTAGGCCATCCATGCAAACGTTTCTTGCTTGTTCACAATCAAGGCCCCCTGAATGGTGAATTTACCTTGTAATAATTTATGAGGTTCAGATATTGAAGTGTTGAGATTACGTCTTCTTTCTTGATGCTTGTGATTTCGCTGATCTCGCTGGAAAAGACGGAAGAAAAACACAGTTGAAATGCTGAATGGGAAGAGAAACCGCTGGGCTTAGAGGCCATTTCAGATTCCCAGGATTCCACCATCCGAAATGGATCTCTAACCCATGTTTGCATCATTGGGATGAGGATTTTAACAATGGTGATAAGGTAGTTTAAAAGGCCTGTCCATCCCTATCCCAGAACAGTCACAAGAAACATGGTATATCAAAGGCAGTAGATGAGGTATATATAACCTATGAGGTTAGATGCTTTAGGTCAGAGGATGGCTGGACTTGGTAATATAAAAAATAAAGTGGACTGCGGCTTTTGTTTGTAAATTTAGTTACCAAAAAAATAATCAAAACGAAAAACGCTTTAATGGGTAATGATTAGTTTGGTCAAATTTTAACACAACATTCTTCAATTGGGGAAAGACAGGATCGGAGAAAGCAGTGTTGAGGAAAAAGAAAGAGAGAGAGAGCCATCCCAAAATTTGGGGGCAATTTTGCTGCTTACATTTTGGGGACAAAAAAATAGCTGATTTTCCTGTTGGCAAACAAGGAGAAGGCAAAAATGAAACTGCTTTTTTGGCTCAATCGGCAACCTCCAAAGAAATAAATAAATCTATCTCTATCAGTATTATCTATCTATCCCTATCTCTCTCTCTCTCTTATCTATCTATCTATCTATCTATCTATCTATCTATCTATCTATCTACCTACCTACCTACCTACCTACCTACCTACCTATCTACCTATCTATCATCTATCTATCATCTATCTCAATCATGGAGCCAAATAGAGAGATCAGACTGAATTAAGGCCAGAGAGTGGAGCGGTCATCTAGTCCAACCCTCTCTTTCCCCATTGGCAAACAGAAGGCAAAAATGAAACGGCTTTTTGGGGCCCGATCGGCAATCCCCCCAAAATAAATAAATAAAATCACGGAGCCGAATGGGAAAATCAGACTGTATAATGTCACTGAGTGGGAAGGGAGCTAAACAGAGGTCATCTAGTCCAACCCGCTCTTTTGAGAATCTTCCGTATTTCATCCTTGCCTTATGTTTCCGCCCCGCCTCCCCCGAGACCACAATTTGCTGACAAGTCTGGGAAACCCCCATCGCAAACAACTTGTCACGATATGCAGATGGTCTCGCTCTCAAGTTTTGGGGGGGATTAAAACCGCCGCAGGTCCCTGCTCTCCTGGCCCTCACTTGATGGTGATCTGTGGCCGCTCGCCGTTCTCCAGTTTGAGGTTCATGAGGATCTCCAGGATGGTCTGGGACCAGTAGCTGCGGTACGACAAGAGGCCCAGGTCCGAGAGGGGTTTTTCGGGCGTGCCCGTCTTCCCTTCAACCTTGGAGAGCTCGTAACCTGGAAAGACGGAACCGAGTTAAGAACTAGCCAGGATTTTAAGAAACAGATCCAGGATCGTTTGGGGGGGGCGGACTGAAGTACATGGGGTGCTCTATTTACAACCACAATTACCACTGCTAAGCCACACAGTTGTTTAGTGACTTCGATGTTTAAATGAGTTTTGGCCCGTTTTACCACCTTTTTTGCCGCCGTTGCTAAGTGAACCATGCGGTCATTAAACAAATCCAGCTTCTCCTATTCGCTGTTTTGTTGGAAGCCAGCTGGAATTGGTGACAAATGGTGGTCACTTGACCCCGAGGTGCAATTGCCGGTAGTCCTTGAGTTACGACCGCCACTGAGCCCAACATTTAGGTTCACCCTCTCAGCGAAACATTTGTTAAATGGGTTTGTCTCATTTTGCAACTTTTCTGGCTGTGTTCGTTAAGCGAATCACCACAGTGATTAAATTTAGTAACACAGGTCATTAAGCAAATCTGGATTCCCCCCACTGACTCTGCTTGCCAGGTCGTCACAAAAGGGGATGACCTCACACACACACACACACACACACTGGGACAGTGCAACCATCATAAATGCGAATCACTTATCAAACATCTGAATGAAAACCACATTCAATGGGGATACTACAACTGTTGTAAGTCTGAGTCTGTGGCCAAGCATCCGAATGTAAATCGCAGGACCACGGGAATGCTGCAACAGTCGTAAGTGTGAAAAACAGTCGTAAGTCACTTTTTTCCCAGGTGCCGTTGTAACTTCGAACGGTCCCTAAGTAAGGACTACCTGAATTGTAAATACATGCCAGTTGTCTGAATGTTGATCACATGACCATGAGGATGCTGGATGCTGGTCGTAAGTGTGAGGACAGGACGGGTCCATAAACTGTTTCAACTCCTACCCTCAAAACGACGCTTTACGTCAGGGATCTTCAAACTTGACAGCTTGAAGACTTGTGGACTTCAACTCCCAGAATTCCTCCTCCAGTCATGTTAGCTCAGGAATTCTGGGAGTTGTTAGCTCAGGAATTCTGGGAGTTGAAGTCCACAAGTCTTAAACTTTCCAAGTTGGAAGACCCTTACCATAGAGCCCTGCACACAAGAACAACTAGACACAAGAACAGTTTTTCCCAAACGCCATCACTCTGCTAAATAAATAATTCCCTCAACACTGTCCAACTATTTACAAAATCTGCACTACTATTACTATTAATCATATCATTCCTTATCACCCATCCCCTCCCACTTGTGACTGTAGGACTGTAACTTTGTCGCTTGTATCCTTATGATCTATACTGACTGTTTCCTAATATGATTTGATTGCTTATTGTACCCTATGACTATTACTAAGTGTTGTACCTAATGATTCTTGACTCTTGGTGAATGTATCTTTTTTTTCTTTTACGTACACCGAGAGCATTTGCACCAAGACAATTTCCTTGTGTGTCCAATCACATTTGGCCAATAAAGCCATTCATTCATTCATAAGTCACTTTTTGGAGTGCCGTTGTAACTGTGAACAGCCACTCCAAGAATGGTTGTAAGTTGAGGCTAATTCAAAACAGGAAGGCTCACTTACTGAATTCAATCAGCAGCTTGCCATAACCCCGTCTCTGATAGGGAGGTAATGTCAGAATGCAGGCCACGTTATAATCTTCGGTGGATTCCTTTTCCTGCAAGGAAGAATGACACAAACAGGGTTTAAGGATCGGGCCTTTCTCATTCCAACCTGGCCAAGATATTTGGCCAAAGGCAGATCGGCCTGACAAGCCAAGTTTCCCTGGCTTTTATCACACAAAGCAGAGGTCCCCAAACTTGGCAACTTTAAGACTTGTACACTTCAACTCCTAGAATTCCTCAGACAGCTTGTTGGGAGTTGAAGTCCACAAGTCTTAAAGTTGCCAAGTTTGGAGACCTCTGACATAAAGAGTTTCAAACAAGAAGCGAATTAGCCAGTTTAGTCTAGTGGTGAAGGTGCCACATTAGAAACCGGGAGACAGCGGAGTTCTAGTCCCGCTTTAGGCAAAAAAAAAAAAAAGCGCCATCTGGATGACTGGCTCAATCCCCAGGAAATGGTGAGTTCTAGTCCTGGCTTTAGCTGTTGTAGCTGACCAGGTGGATGGAAACTAACCAAGGAGAGAAGCAACCTAGAATTAAGGAGGGATTTCCTGACGGTGAGAACAACTCAGCCGTAGAACAGAAGTTTCCTGCAGAAGTTGTGGGGGCTCCGTCACTGGAGGTTTTTAAGAAAAGGCTGGCCAACGATTCTATTCCTTATTCGATTCCTTATTCTATTCTATTCTATTCTATATTCTGTATTCTTGTTCTATTCTTATTTCTATTCTATTCTCTATTCTCTTCTTTTCTCTTCTCTTCTATATTCTGTTCTATTCTTTCTACTCTACTCAACTCAACTCTATTCCTTATTCTATTCTATTCTGTTCTATTCTATTCTGTATTCTTGTTCTATTCTTATTTCTATTCTATTCTCTCTTCTCTCTTCTCCTCTACATCTATTCTGTTCTATTTTGTTCTTGTTCTGTTGTTCTATTTTCTCTTCTCTTCTCTCTTCTCTACATCTATTCTATTCTATTTTACATTTTATTCTATTCTTTATTCTGATATTCTATTCTCTTCTATTGCTATTGCTATTCTGTTCTATTCTATTCCCTATTCTACTCTATTCTATTCTATTCTATTCTATTTTATCCTATCCTATCCTATCCTCTATTCTATCCTCTACTCTATTCTTTATTCTATTCCTCATTCTATTTTCTATTCTATTCTATTGTTTATTCTATTGCTATTCTGTTCTATTCTATTCCTTATTCTATGCTTATGCTTATTCTTATTCTATACCTCTAAGGTCCCTTGCAGCTCTTATCCTGATTGACTGACACCCCCAATTCTTTGCCACTTTTGACTTTCAGGGCCTAAAAGCGTGGAAAACCATCCCGTGCAAAGCTTAATGCTGAAACACGGGTGCTTAACTGCACACGGACCCCCTGGTTCTCCAAACAGAGGGAGCGAGAGAACGCAAACGGCAGCGCTGGAACAGAAAAACGGATTTTGGGGGAATCGAGCAGAGACGCACCTTGGAGAAATAGCCGACGATGTGGAAGCCTTTGCTGTCGTACTCGGTCATGACGTAGAAGAGGAAGGGGTCCGTGTCGTAGTAGAGGGTTTTGTGATCGAGGAAACATTTCGCCAGAAGGCAAAGGTTTTGTGAATAACTCTAGAAGAGGAAAAAGGAAAGAATACAAGAGGGGACAGGATGAATACACGATTGGAAGTCCGGATTTAACCCATTCCTTTGGGGCGTCGAGAACCTGACTAAGGACGGGAACAAGAGGACACGGAGTCCTCGAATTATAAATGGTTTGTTTAGCGACCGTTCTTCGTTACAGCGGCACTGGGGGGGAAAAAAGTAATGTACGACCGATTTTTATATGTATAACCATGGCCGCATCCCCCTGGTCATGGGAATCCAAATTTGGATGCTTGGGAAGTGACGCGTATTTGTGATGGGAGTCACGCGATCCCCTTTGGAAGTTTGGCTCGAGACTCATGATTTAAACGGGGGTAACAGCCGGAATCCTGACACACCAAAGGCGCACGGAACGCTGTTCCCTTCCCACGAAAGGGGTCCCTATTTTTCTACTTGCATTTTTTTGCATGCTTTCGAACTGCTAGGTTGGAAGAAGCTGGGAGAAGGAACGGGAGCTCCCTCTGTTATGCGGTGCTAGGGATTCGAACCGCCAACCTGCTGACCTTTCTGATCGACAAGCTCAGTGTCTTAGCCACTGAGCCACTGCGTCCCTTTATACGAGAGCTCATTAACTAAATATCCAGAATTGAAATAAATACAGAAAACGGCATGCTTAACATGGGTGAGAGCAGACTTTCGATGCTGCCACATTTAGGGCCTGGGGATTTGGGGGGGGGGGGATTTCATAGTGAGGTGGAAGATGAGACTCAACGACATCCTTTCTCAGAGAGTCAAGGACATGCTGCCCTGCACCTACAGGGGAATGGCTGGAAGGATGGCTCCAGTTGGTTTGATTGGGCCACGTGAAGGGGATGGATCTTTGATTTTCTTTTGGGAAGGGAAAACCTGGAATCCTCAGATTCTGGTTTTCCCAGATGTGCCAACAGGACAAATCTAGTAAAATGGAGCTTTCCCCTTCAGCGGATCCGCAAGGAACTCTGGGAAACGTAGTCCCAATGCACCAGGTGGCTTCCAGGCTGCAGAAGACCAGATGTAGCACTAAGGACATCTTTCTTGCCTTGTTCTTCCGGCCATCGATCTCAAAGAAGGAAATGGTTCCTTTGCGGTAGATTTCGTTGCCCGGAGGATGCCTCAAGTCACACTTCATCTGCAGAGAGGAAAACCACAGAGTTGGGTGTCTCTCTCACAAAGAAAAATGGTTGCTAAGTCAAGGACTGCCTGTATATTGTTTACACATTAAGTTTTTATGCCGCTCATCTACCTTATAAGGCGACTCTGGGCAGCTTAATAAAGTTATAAAACAAGGAGAAGAATGATTAAAGCAATAAAACTGCAGAGGTGAAGATCTTAAATTAAATAGAAGGAGGTTAAAACTGCAGAGATGAAGATTTTAAGTCAAAATAGAAGAAAGATTAAAGAGAGATGATTTTAAAAACTGCACTGAAGCCAGAACTAAGAGACAGACAGAATGCAGCATTACAGGCTAATTCTGCCCAATGCCAGCAGTTTGATCCTGACCAGCTCAAGGTTGACTCAGCTTTCCGTCCTTCCAAGGTGGGTAAAATGAGGACCCAGATGGTTGGGGGCAAGAGGCTGGCTTTGTAAACCACTTAGAGCAGGGTTTCCCAACCTTGGTGGTTTTGAGTTGCGTGGAGTTCAACTCCCAGAATTCCCCCGTCAGCAAAGCTGGCTGGGGAATTCTGGGAGTTGAAGTCACACCTCTTAAGATTGAGAAACGCTGACTTAGAGGCGTGTAAAGACTGTGAAGTGCTATTACCTGCCCTCCCTCCCTTTCCTCCCTCCTTCCCAGTGGTTAGAATGCAAACTCTGCCGACTGCCAGCAGTTCGATCCTGACCAGCTCAAGGTTGACTCAGCCTTCCATCCTTCCCAGGTGGGCACAATGAGGACCCAGATGGTTGCGGGGCAAGAGGCTGAGTCTGTAAAACCGCTTAGCAGAGACTATAAAAGCACCAGTGAAGCGGCATATCGGTCTACGTGCCGCTGCTACCCTCCAGCTGATATGGGGGTGTTGCAACGAAAGGAAGGGCTTACAAGGGGACGGGAACCACTTTGACCCAAGACTGGACTGGGGGGGGGGGGGGGGACGGACGCAGGGAAGAAGGACCCCCTTACCAGATGCCTCTGGAGGCACTTGAGGCTCTTGACATACTTAAGGCAGAATTCGCAGAGGTAGACGACAGGGAGGGCGGTCAGCTCCTGAGGGTAGGGCGAGAAGTACCAGGGCTTCAGGCGGTGGCGCCCGAGTTCGATGCATTCAATGTTCTTCATGCGGGTGACAATGTCATCGTGGCTGCGGTCCGAGACCAAGCTGCCCGTCATGCGCGGCGCCGACGGGATCCCATCCGAGCTGTCCTGGGAGTCCTGCTTGCGAGAACCGAAAAGGGAGGGGGGGGTTCCGTTTCGGGATGGGAGAAGCAGCCAGGCGGGCTCACCTCCCAAGTGGCCAACGGAGACGGGCGCCACCGACTCCCCGGCCCGGATATGTACCTCGTCTGTCCCGAGGCAGTTGGATTTCCTCTTCCGGCCCGGCTGGGCGGCCACGGCTCGGCGGGCGGAGCCATTCTGGAAAAGAGGAGGGTGTTGCAATGACAACCTTGAATGACAACCGCAATTGAGCTTCCGTTGCTAAGCGAGACATTATGTTAAGTGAGATTTCTCCCGTTTTTTGTTTTTTTTTAAACGAGCTTTCTTGCCTCCCGTTGTTTTAAGGAATCGCTGTGGTTGTTGAGTTAGGCAAGGTGACTGTTAAGGGAATCTGGCCTCCCCCTGTTGACTGTGCAACGGTCGCAACTGTGAGCCAAAGATCTGAATGTCAATTGAACGGGCACAGGGATGCTGCCACGGACGTTAAGTGTGAAAAACGTTCATAGGAAGTCACTTCCCCCGCCCCCCCGTGTCTTAGTGAGAGAACTGTTGTTCCCTGTACAGACTCTGATTAAAACTGTCCGTGTTGGGGCCCCTTGGGGTGGAGATTTATGACATCAAGCAACGTTGAATTACTTCTCTTGGAGAATGTGACTTTGGGGGGTTGTTTCTAACTTCTAGTATTGTGGGGTAATCCCAGGTTGTGTCAGATCCGGAATTACCATGGACTTTGCCAATTTGAGGCTTTCCTAAATAAAATAAATTGTTTTGAAAGACAGACTTTGCTCTTTTCTTTTTAAACGGATTTCATCACTTGGAGACCTGACATTATGAGTTGACTGCAGGAGGAGACACCTGAAGGGAAAGTTTGTGGGGGGTCTTTCTATGGCTCCGATATGGTCAAAAATGACTTTGAAGGCCATAAGATCCCCAGAAGGTGGAGCTGTCCAACCAAAGAGCTACAAAAGACCCCGGGGGGGCGGGGGGGAGTGGAACCAGGGGTGTCCTTTGGCTCAGCTTTTCTCCACTGGGTGACCTCAATGTGGGGCAGGCTAGAATCCCCCCGAGTCATGCCCAGCACCGATGCATCTGCGGTGGTCCACCGGCAGCCTGCGGAGACGGCAGCAGCGTCGGACTGTGGGGAGGAACAGGGGCCACTCCGGGAGTCTGGGGAGAGCTCGGACAAGGATCCCGCATCCAATACAGAGATGGGACCAGGGCCATCTGGGAGTTATGTGCTGACTCTGGAACCTGCAGAATCTGGCAGCAGCGAGGAAGAGGAACAGGGGGAGCCTGTTCCCAGTGTGCGTATGCGCAGAGCTGCCAGAAGGCAAGAGCAGCTAAGACAAAAGGGGCGGCTCGGGAGTAAGGCGTGGAGGTGATTGCCCCTCCCATAAGACATAAAGGAGGAGCAAGGGACAGGAGCCTTTGCAGGAAGCAACTTTGTTCGTACTGGTCGGTTTGATGCCTGAAGCTCAGTGTTGAATTTGTGCTCCAGTTGGCCTCGTATAACTAATTGGACATTTAGTCGTTGGCAGCATTTCAAGGGAGATAAAGGTGCGTGATTATCAGACTTATCCTGAAGGATTTTGGCAGGCTTCCGTGGGACTATTTACGAAATGAGTGAGACTCATTACGGGCAGGGAATGACTAAAATTCACAGCCATTGAAATAAAAAAAAAAGGGGACTAACGTGTGTTTGTGAGTGTCTCCATAAGCCTCGGCAAAGAGCATGGACAACAATTCACTTAGTGACTGTTCAAAGTTAAAACGGCCCCGGGAAAAGTGACTTAGGACCGTTTTTCACACTTATGACCGCCGCAGCATTCCTCAGGTGATCGAGTGTGTCACGCGATCACCTTTTTAACAACCTCCTGGTGAGCAAAGTCAATGGGGGAAGCTGGATTCACTTAACAACCGTGTTGCTCACTTAGCAACGGCAAGCGATTCACTTATACAACGGTGGCGAGAAAGTCCCAAACTTTACTGTGCAAATGTCTCGCTTTAGCCACAAAAGCTTTGGGCTCCATGGCGGTCGTACGTCGCACCTGTATGCCCTTTTTGTGCACTTACCTGGGGAAAAACCGAGGCCTGGGTCGTCTCGCTCACAGCAGGGATGGGGGTCGCGGGAGAGACCACCTCCACCTTCCGTTTCTGGAAGAGACCAAAGCAGACAAGCTCTAGGGGGTAGCCTGCCTCCTCTTCCTTTTCTTCCTCCCCCTCCTCTCTTCTTCCCCTCCCCAAGGTTCCACCAGCACCGCAAAAAATGGGGAGACTCAGACCGGATGTGGGGGGAGGGTTTGGCCAGCAGGAGTTTCTGCCGCTACTGTCCAGGTGAATGAAGTTGGAGGTGAGAAGAGGGATCGTACGAGGCCTCTGATTGATTGGCTGGCTCTCTCTGGAGACGGTGGACTTCAACTCCCAGAATTCCTTAGCCAGCTTGATTTAAGATGGGTGAGCTTCGACTCCCAGAATTCCTCAATCACCTTGTTGGCTGGGGAATGAATTCTGGGAGTTGTAGTCCCCCATCTTAAATCAAGCTGCCTGGGGGATTCTGGGAATCAAAGTCCACCCATCTTAAATCAAGCTGCCTGGGGGATTCTAAGAGTTGAAATCCACCCATTTTAAATCCAGCTGCCTGGGGAATCCTGGGAGTTGTAGTCCACCCATCTTAAATCAAGCTGCCTGGAGGATTCTGGGAATTGAAGTCCACCCAACTTAAATCAAGCTGCCTGAGGGATTCTGGGAATCAAAGTCCACCCACCTTAAATCAAGCTGCCTGGGGGATTCTGGGAATCTTAAAGTGGCTGAGGTTAAGAAAGATTGATCTAATGCCTCAGAAAGATGGAGGGGACTCTGATTCTACCCTTGCCCACCTATGAGAAACCTATCCTTGTACCACCACAACTTTGACTGATAGGGGTAGCGTAGGAAAGCTGCTTTACACAAGACTACAGGCAGTCCTCGACTTACAACAGTTCACTTAGCGGCCGTTCGAAGTCACAATGGCACTGAAAACAGCGAGTTGTGAATCTTTGGCCGTTATGACCGTTGCAACATCCTCACAGTCACGTGATCAAAATTCAGCCGCTTGGCAACTGACTCGTACTTAGGATGATGTGTCCTCTGTGTGTCTGTGTGTCTGTCTGTCTGTCTGTCACATGATCCCCTTTTGCGACCTACTGACAAAGTCAGTGAGGGAGCCGGTTTCACTTAACGGCGTGACTCACTGAAGCACCGCAGTGATTCGCTTAATAACTGTGGTCATCCAGGCGGGGAAAAATTGGGGGGGGGGGGGTGAATTCACTTAGCAGCAGAGGTTTTGAGCTCAGCTGTGCCCGTTAAGTCGAGGACTACCTGTAAACCCGTCTCTCCTGTCTGGAGAAAGGAAAGATACACAAAGGCCCCTCAGAAGAACAGCATGGCCCCCCTGGACACTGAACCCCGCCAGTAGGGGTGGTTCAGGGCTTGAGGGGGTCTGGCCTTACCGATTTAATTTTCTTTCTTGGCCACTCAAAATAGTACACAAAACAGCGTTGGGAGCCCCAGATTCCTCCGTAACGCCAGGAAGTAGCACTTAGCAATAGCACTTAGACTTATATACCACTTTATAGTGCTTTATAGCCCTCCCTAAGTGGCTTACAGAGTCAGCCTATCACCTGCAACAATCGGGGTCCTCATTTTACCCACCTCGGAAGGACGGAAGGCTGAGTTAACCATAAGCCTGGTGGGATTTGAACTGCCAAACTCTGGGCAGCTGGCTGCAAAAGTTGCTTGCAGTACTGCACTCTAACCACTACGCCACTGAGCCTCCCTACGTTAAGTATTATCCTAAGTAGCTTGGGATAAGAAAGTGTGACTGGATCCAACGTCAATTCAGGGAGCTCCGGGGCAGGATTTGAACCCGGGTCTCCCGTTCTCTTAGCGCAGCCCCTTCCTCATCGAACCCATCCTGATTGGGGGGGTGGGCTGAGGAAGGAGGGGCTGACTCAAACTTTGGTTCTGTGGCTGAGGAGGGGTTAAAAAGTTGGGTCTCCCCGACTCTTATGCGACCCCCTAGGGCTTCGCACCTATAGAAGTTGAAGTTGTTACTCCTTCTGGCCTTAGGTTTTTCACAAAACAATCTTGCGAGGAAGGTGCGCAATGGGCCCAGTGTCAGCCAGAGAGCTGCCACAGCTGAGAAGGGATACAGAATCAATCTCTCTAGTTAAAACCAGTTTCAGACTGGGCTAAATATGGAGGGTTTTAAGCATGATGGAAAAACACCAGAATAGAATAGAATGGAGTGATGAAGAATAGAATATAGAACAGAATAATATAGAATAGTAGGATAGGATAGGATAGGATAGGATAGGATAGGATAGGATAGAATTCACAATAGAATATAGAACAGAATAGAATATAGAATAGATTAATAGAATAGACTATATAATATAGAATAGAATATAGAATAGAATAGAATATAGAATATAGAATAGATTAGGTTCAGAATACAACAGAATATAGAAGAGATTAATAGAATATAGAATAGACTAGAACAAAACATAAAACAGAAGAGAATAGCAACAGGAATAGCGCTTAGATTTATATACCGCTTCACAGTGCTTTATAGGGCCTTCTAAGCGGTGTACCGAGTCAGCCTCTTGCCCCCAACAATCTGGGTCCTCCTCATTTTACCCAACTCAGAAGGATGGAAGGCTGAGTCAATCTTGAGCCAGTGAGGATCGAACTGCTGGCAGTCGGCAGAGCGAGCCCCGCCATACTGCATTCTGAGCACTGCGCCGCAACAATTTACGGCTGTCAAATTCTTCATATTCAAGGTCAAGCCCATTCCATTTCTGCCTTAAACTTCGTACAGATCAGTCCCTGACTTTACAACCATTCACTTAGGGACCGTTTCGAAGTTACAACGGTAGTAAAACGGGGGGGGACGGGACTCCCTTAACCATGGCCTCGGGAAACTTCGGGAAAGTGCGGTCGCTAAGTCGAGGACTACCTGTGTAAGCAAGCCTAGCACGATTCACCTGTGGCTTAAAGGTAACGCAACACCACGCCCTTTTCCTCTGTGGTTTAAACCTTAATATCCAGCTGAGCCAGGCCTGCTCTCTTAAATATAAATATATATATATATACACATACATATACATATATATATATATATATATATATATTGTCCTGTTCTGGTTTGATTCAGGAGGGAAGTGGGGGCCCTGGACGTGGGGGGCCCTAGAAGTGGGGGTACACCCACACCCAACCACCCCCTCCCCACGGAGGTCTCCCTCGCTAGCCCAGACCTAACTCAACCCCTCCCCAGCTGGTGCGGCCTCTTGAGAAAAACGGGCCGAGCAAACGAGACAAATCAAAGGAACGAGCCGTGGCGGCCGAGTGCCGGTTTTGTACCGTGGAACGATGGTTTGGCTGGACGCAGGAGCTGGAGGAGAGGGGTTGGTCGGGCGAGCCAGGGATGGCCTCCCTCTCTTTAGATAGGTTAAAACGGAGGGTAATCTGCACCGGGATAGGTAGGGTTTTACCGCTGGATGGAGTGGCCGGTTGTAGATCCAAAGTCTTCCTCTGAGTAGAGAGGAAGGCGGGCATTACCAACACGTGTGTGGGGGAGGGGGGGTGAAAGGACACCAGTCCTGCTCGGGGTGGGGGCAGGGGGAGTGGGGGCAAACCTACGGGGAGACACCCCCCCTCCCCCCGTCTCCAGGCCAAGCTGCAGGCAGAGATCTCAGTGGGGAGGAAGCAGAAGGTTCCCACCATCGATGCTCTCAAACCAGTGGTGGGATTCCAATCATTTTAACAACCGGTTCTCTGCCCTGAAGGGTTTTCTCCCACAGCAACCAGTCCACTAAAACGGCTGAGAAAGTTAACGACCGGTTCTCCCGAACTGGTACAAACCGGCCGGATCCCACCACTGTCTCAAAACGCCCCGTCCTCACTTCGTAGACACTTCCGTGAACACCTGGGTTTAGTTCTAGGCTGGGCAAGAGGACTGGAGTTTCTCGCCCCTCCCCTCCCACAGGACTGTCCCCCTCCCAGGCGCGCCCTTCCCGCGCGAACGCCTCTCCCGCCCGCGAAGCCCTGCGCCTCCTTACCACGTCGCGTTCCGGAGAGCTGGGCCGGGATCCTGGCAGCCCGTTCTTGGTGGGCGTCTTGGCTTCCTTCTTGGGGAACTGGATCTTCTTCAGGTCCAGCCGGTCGTGGGTGACCCATTCGTCCAGGCGCTTGTTGACTGTAAGGGGAAAGGCAAGGCACGGTTTTTACCCCCTCTCTTTATGGAAAGGGACACGGTCGTTAAGTGAGAGGGGATTCTTTAGGGGTTAAGGCACCAGGCTAGAAACCGGGAGACGGTGAGATCTAGTCCTGCGTTAGGTAGGAATGTGAGTGACTGGACCAATCACCAGGGGGCTGGGAGTTCTAATCCCGCCTTAGGCATGAAAGACAGCTGGGTGACTTTGGGCCAATCACCAGGAGTCAGGGAATTCTAGTCCCGCCTTAGGTACGAAAGACAGCTGGGTGGCTTTTCAACAATTACCAGGAGACAGTGAATTCTAGTCCCGGGTGACTTTGGGCCGATTAGGAGATGGTAAGTTTTTATATATATTTAAAAATTAATATATATATATATAATAAAAATAATAAAAATAAAATAACAATCCAATCCAACAGAAAATCCTCCCATTCTCCACTCTTTCCTGCGCTTCTCATAGTAGCTGACAGATGCCTAAATCTTGTTTTATTTTCTTAACCACACACACACACACACACACACACACACAGAGTCAGAACAGGCCAAGATGCAGGAACCCAGGATACACATTCCCAGCCCTCCAAATGTGTGGGACAGTCATTCGTATGTCTGGGGAAAGGGCTCACTGGGAAAGACTGATGTAGGCATCAGAACTGAAAGGTCTTAATGGGTGTTGCTAACCCCTGCGGTCATCCGGGTAGTCCTCAACTTACGACTGCAACTGAGCCTAAAATGTATGTTGCTAAGTGAGACAGTTCAGTGAATTTTGCCTCACACTTGCCTCACACTTGTTAAGTGAATCATTGCGTTTGTTAAGTGAGGAGCCCGTTTGTTAAGTGAATCTGGACTCCCCTCTCACTTTACTGGCTAGAAGGTTGCAACAGGGGTTCACATAACAACGCAACTGTCACAAATATGAGTCAGTTGCCTAGCACTTGAATTTTAATTCCTTGGCCATGGGGATGCTGCAATGTTAAGTTTGAAAAACGGTCGTCACTTTTTTCACTGCTGTTAACTCCGGTCACTAAATGAACATCTGTAAGCCGAGGACAACCTGTAAGTCGTAAATTATCTTCACTTGAGTTCCATCGAGGTCCAGATAGGCCCCCCACTCGCCCCCAACCAGCCCCCAATTTTCATAATCTCCATCCAGATAAGCCCTGGATATTCTTTTCCTTCCCAGCCATCCAATGGTTCCACTTCTGATTTGTTTACTCACAGTCGATATAGTGAACATAGAAAAGTTTTCGGCCACTGATGTCTTTGACACTCAGGATTTCAGCCAGCGCTGTGAAAAGAAAAAGGGGGAAGCAGGTTATTTCAGGAGAAAGCAAAAGCTGGTGGGTTTCTCCTTTCTAAAGGCTTACAAAAACTCTGATTTACCCCAGAAAACACTTTTTCCACCAGGATAGGAAGAGGTCAGGCTTAAAAAGGTAAATTTGGCTTGACTAAGAACCGAATAATGCACTAGAGAGATAAGCCTGAAAAATCGAGGCTGAGAGGAACAATCAGATTTAAAATGGTCACTGGAGGATTTCAAGAAGAGACTGGACGATTGTCTGTCAGAAATGGGGTGGGGTCTCTTGCTTGGGCGGGGGTTGGATTAGATGATCTACAAGATCCCTTCTAACTCTGTTCATCCATTAGTAATCGGTGTAGGTTCTCCTGTTGGACTAGATGACCTACAAGGTCCCTTCCAACTATTAATAAGTGGTGTAGGGTCTCCGGTTGGGCTGCGGGGGTTGGACTAGATGACCTACAAGGTCCCTTCCAACTGTTAATCTGTTAATAAGGGGTGTGGGTTCTCCTGCTTCAGCGGGGGGGGGGTTGGACTAGATGACCTACAGGGTCCCTTCCAACTCTTCTGTTCTTCTTTTGCAATTCCCACTGGATTTTTGCAGCCGATATATTTAAACAAGAGAGATCCAGGTGCTCTGATCACTATACTGCACTGCCTTTTTTTTCTTATCCCAGTCCTGATCTTGGGGACCCCTCTAGGGATAGTCTCCTCCTTGGGGGGAATCTCCAATTTTTTGGCTGTACCCCCTTTAAATTCCTCCTCCGCCAAAGTCTGAATGGGACTTGCAGGCTCCATTGACCATTTCACGTGGCCCCGCCCCCCCTTCCTCAAACCCCCCCCCCCCCTCCTCCCCCCCCCCCCCTCCCTCACCCCACCCCCCCCCCCCCCCGTTACTCACGCCACTCGTCCTCGTTTTCTTGGTTACGGCGCAACACGGGGAGGTTACACCCTTCGGTCACTTCCTCCTGCAAAAAAAAAAAGAGAGGAGAAATTAAATGGGCCGTCGAGGCCTCGGGACGCCTCCGGCTCTTCTACCTTTCCCTCGGCTCCGCACTCACCACCTCCGCCATCTTAGGCTCTAGCCGTTTGCCGGGGCCTTCTCTTCCGGCATCTGCCGAAACTACTTCCCGGGAGCGGAACCGCTCTTTCCAGTATCCGTGGAGTCCGATTTCCGGTTTCTGGAGGCCCAACCTAACCGCGACGTCGCGGTTGTAGAATAAGGGGCGTACCATAGAGAGAAAAGCGGCCTAGTTCGCCCGGAAGGGCCTGGAAGCGAAGCGGAAGTTGGGGACCGTCCCCTGGCATTGAGCCCCGGATGTGGGTAGTTCAAAGTGCTTTGTGGGTCTATTACAATTGATTCTATTGAAATGAAATTGACAATATTCCTGGGTAGGTGTCAACCGCGAGGCTGGGCAGGCAGCTATCCTAGACGTTGCAAGGCTGACCTTGCAGTTGCAAGTGGAGGGTGGGGTGGAGCGGATCTGGGGGCGAAAAAATGCAGCAAGCTTGCAGGTCGCACAGGACGCTTCGTCTGACTGCAGAATGAAAAAAATGAAAAAAATGAAAAAGTCGTTCATCGGTTGGAAGAAAGGCTGCTTCGCGGGACTAATTCAATCAACTAGAATAGAGCTGGAAGGGACCTTAGAGGTCTTCTCGTCCAGCCCCCTGCCCAGGCAAAAGACCCTATATGTAATTCCAGACAAGTAGCTGTCCAGTCTCTTCTTAAAAGCCTCCAGTGATGGAGCGCCCACAACTTCTGGAGGCAAATTGTTTCACTGAATAATTGTCCTCGCTGTCAATCAATCAGTTCAATCAATCAGAAAGGAGCTGGAAGGGACCTTGGAGGTCTAATAGTCCACCCCCCTTACTCAAGCAGGAGATCCTATACCATTAACAAGTGGCTGTCCAGTCTCTTCTTAAAAATCAATCAGAATACAGCTGGAAGGTCTTCAAGTCGAACCCTTCTTAAAAGACCTCCAAAAAAGCCCAGGGACGGAAACACGGGTTGAAAGGCGAGGCATTCCATACTCGACCCAACGACCAACTCTCAAAAGCCGCTTTCCCACAGTACACGAAACTGGGAAAGTCTTTCGACTCGGCGCTCGGCCCCTTGCGGGGCTCGTGTCCCGCAAGCTCCGGTGCGCGGACGCAACTCTGGAGCCGCGTTCCCACGAGCGCCCTTAAAAACCGGCTTGCCAAGCCGTTTTCCGGAGCCGCTTCCCGCGGGTGGAGCTTTCGGATCTCTCGTGTTGTCCGAAAACCCGGCGGGCGGTAGGACCCGGGATCCCCGTCCGCCGTCTGCGCTATTTTCTTTTCTTTTCTTTTGGTAATATTTCCCCTCCACCTAACCTGGCGCCCCGCCCCCCGCCCCCGCGTTTTGCATACGGGGGCGTGGTCAGAACGCCGGGGCGGGGCTTTCCCAGCAGGCGGTCCCGCGTCACGTGGGGCAGGGTGTTTCCTTTTGGGGCTGCATACATTGTAACCGCGAAGGTTCCGTCGCCGCCGCGGCCTCCGCTCGCCTCTTCCCGCCACCGGCCGAGAGAAGCGGGGAGGGGCCCGGGAAAGACCCCGGCCCGTCTTCCCGGCCTTTGTGGAGCCGGTCGAGCGGGGCCTCCGGGCCTTCCTAGCCGCTGCTGCTGCGTGGCCTGGCCCAGGCCTCTGGGCCCCTCCCTCGCCCGCCATGGGGGAGCCCCTGCCCCAGATGCCGCCTTCGACCACCATGGACGGTGAGTGGCCCTTGGCCCCTTGCCCCGCCCCTCTCTGCCCCCCCATCCCTCCCTTTGGGGCTTTACCCCTCCCACCACGCACCTGCAGACCCCCCCTTCTCCTTTTTAGCCCCTCCCTTGATTAAGGGGGGAGTCAGAAACCCACATAAAAAGGGGGTACCTGTGCTCCTGTTAGCCCCCCCCTTTTGTCCCTTCCTTTGATGAGGAGATCAGACCCCTCCAAGAAAGGAGCTGCCCTCCCCCCTCAATGTCCCCCCTTGGGGGCTTTGACCCCTGGCATCTATGGACCCCCCTTCCCCTCTGAGCCCCCCCC